>JAJJWW010004189.1:0-186596 GCA_023531295.1 Papaver armeniacum
GTGCAATCAAATTAATTCAATATTTCCACTCAATTAAAAATAATATAATGGAAGTCAAGTTCGTTCCCACGAGGAGCAAGTGATCTTAGTTGTAAAAGTTGTCACGAAAGGGGGTGTAAAAAGCAAAATAAAAATAAACAAAGCAATTGAAATCGAAAGTTGAAAGATGAAAGCAATAAGAGAGACAAGATCAAGGAATCCTTCTTCGTTACGAAACAATGATTAAAGTTATGTTCTTTTCTACTTGTTATTAGTCACAGATTATCACCAACCGTAGGATAGCGAGGTCCGCTTAGCTAGCCCCAAAATCCCTAATTTCACCGAGTAACAGGTCCGCTTAGTTATCAGATTCTATTCAAAAGAACCACCTTGAGGTCCGCTTACAAGATGTAATTCCCAGAATGCATTAAGATTTATGAATTTAGGTTTAGTACTAGTAGTTAAACTCGGTTCGCTTGGTTCACTTTCTAGCGTTGTTTCTACACACAATTGCTCCACGGAATCCCTCCGCAAGGTCTCGTGTTTTCTACTTGTGTAAAGCGTCGAGAACGATTACGTATTCCCTAACTTATACTAGATATAGATCAATTAACAAATTAATTTAGCGTGCACTCCAAACAATCTATCAATCAATCATGAATGTCTTTAAGATCACTCCTATTAGTAAAAACAATCGATAATCATGTGAAAAATCTCAAGATAGAATTGAAAACAAAAACTCAAATCATGTTAAGAACTAGGAATTCATCCTCAATCAAAAAGAACTTTAGCTACTCATGTTTTTTGAAATTCACACAAATAATAATAATTAAAAGAAGAAGTTTCAAATTCACACAAGTAATTAAAAAGAAAAATCTTAGAAAAGCAAGCAAAAACACAAGTGATGTGTGTGTAGAGAGGTGTGTAGAAGTTGTAGAAAACTTCTCTATTTATAGGCTTCAATATTCTCCAAATCTTCTAAGGAGTAGAATCCTTTTCCTTTTGCAATTCAATTTCCAATTCCAAGCTTTTCTCAACTCTTCCACCTTCTCTTTCCAAGTTTGAGTCCAATTCTCCATCAATTCCTAGCCCAAGTCTTCACACCCATGAGAGAAGTCCATAGAAAATTGGAAATTTTGGCTCATAGGAAAAGCTGGGATTGTGGCGGAATCCCAGCCGGAAAACGTCGCCGCCGGTCGCCCGAAAATTTTGTCGTCGAGAGAATATTCGGCCGGAATATTCCGTCGGTCCTCCGTTAGGACTAACGGTCAAAGGTCAAACTTAACTGTCGGGTCGTGGTCAACCGGTCAAGTCGGAGAGGAGTTGGGCTCGGAGTCGAGAATCTTGAGTCAGGTGACTGTCCTAGCCGAGTGCCACTTTCGGGCCATCTTGTGTTGCACCAAGATGGTGCATCGGTCTTTCGGCCCGGCCATGATGGCTAATCAGTCTCTTCTCATCAGAAGCTCAACTACTCCGGTGCATATCATTTGTTATACACAGCCAACAAAAACTTCGTCTTCACATTCTGCCAATTCAACCTGATGCTCAATGCGCTCCGCCAACTCTATACATCTACGCCTTGAGCTGCCTAGATTCAAACCTTGCCATCTGCATCACTTTGCCCGAGGCCATCGGTAACAACACCGGTGCCAAGAACCTCCAAAATCTACCAATCAAGAACACCCTTTAGTTATGCTCTTCTCTATTTCCAAAACCAACAGCAGCAGCAACAACTATTCTTCCCTGAATTTCAGTTCAATAAATTTCCTTACCACCAACAGCAGCTGCTCCCCCAGCAATTCCACTTCAACCATCTTGGCCACAAACTCCATTCTCAGCTCAACATATCCAGCTCAACCAAAGCATACAAACTCCACCTCCATTTCCCTTGCACTTAGTTCTTGCAACATGGTACCTGCATCAACTCATTAACCTCAGTTGTAATCTCACAAGACCACCTCCATATTCTGCAAAACCATCAAAGCCCTGGAGCTCAACTCATCCTTCCCCTGAACAACATCACTTGAACTCAAGCCATTGTAACCTGAGTTTCACAATTACCACCATCTCAGCAATGACTACCCTTCACCTCCACAAGCTCGGTGATGCTCCCTGTCATTCAGTGACTTCAATCCATTCTTAGTTCATATGAACATATCAACTATTACCACCGAACCATATATACAGTTCTACTATCTCAATTGAATAAAACCCATCTTTCTTTGCTCAACAGAAATCCTCCCTGTAATTCACTGATCTCAATTCTCACAGCAAAACCATTAATCACATTCCAGCCCATGCCCATCTCTTAACATCTTCTCTGGGTCAACAAGCAGTATCAGCTCTTCATCAGCCAACTACAATTCTTCTAGTTCTTCACGGCTTCAATACCACAACTGCTCATTTTAGCCATTCAACTCAATTCAATGAATCTGCTGAAACAGGAATTCGAGCAATCCTCTCTGTCAAACTCAGATTAATACCCATCTTCAAGAACACCAACCCTAACTCAAATCGAGTGCAATTCTTCAATTTCTGCATCGACCCTTCTCATCTTCTCTCGATTTTATCTCAGTGATTCTCAACTTCATTTAGTCGCAAAATCAACCGAAATCCCTCCTCGAATTGAACCCTAGATTCACCTCGATTCAGATAACACATAGCTCTGTTTCTCCTCCAAGATGAATCGATTCTCTTTTTATTCTTAATTACCAATACACGAGAGAACCTTAATCATCCCCCATTTAGCGGTGATGTGAGATTCTCTATTCTCTTCCAATTTCTCGGTCATCACTGCGTGACCATGACTGAAATTTGTTCTACTCTCAGGTGAAAAAAATGATTGAAGAGAAATAACTCTTCCTCGATTTAGGTTTAAGTTAAATGGGGCGGGTATGGATCCGGGTACGGGTATGGGTCTACGGGTTTAGGGTGTGGGTGGATTCAGACACCCACCATTAGTACACCCAAAATGTGCTATTTTCACTCCCTTCTTTTGGATAAGGGACACCTCTTTGACCTCCCCTTAACCTTGGTTGGGCTCCATATAGTGCCCCCTCCTTGGTGAAATGACCTTTTTGCCCTTTTTGCTCAATTTGATTGATTTCTTCTTCTTTTCCTCCGTGCGACTCCAAAGTAGCTATAAAACTCAAAACAAGCGTAAAATACATAATTTACAAGAAAAATAGCAAAGAAAGCATAAACTACTAGATAGTAAATTAGGTGTATTCTACACCTATCAAATTCCCCACACTTAGACTTTGCTAGTCCTCGAGCAAATCAAACTAAAAACTCACAACTTCAAAGCGTTCAAAGCGTCACAAGCATCCAAAGAGTTATGAGGACATAGAGTTTACGCATGCTAGTAATAAGAAGTTAGAAATACCAAAGAACATATTCTCATTCTTAAATGTTGAGTGAGAAATAACCACACCATAATGAGAGAATGCGTGTTTGAGAAACGATCAATAAGCATTTCGCCTCGAAACACTGCCTCACCAAAAAGGATTTTATGATAATTGCACTCAAAAAAACGGCTTTTTATGGTTCTCACATGTGTGCGGTGGGAATGAAGATAGAAATCTGCATCACGTTGAATGGTGGGAAGGATAACTTCCAGAAATTTTGAAAAACCCACATCTTTTAACATTTTGAAAAACCATTTTTTCGACGATCTCTAAGAAAGGAAATCAACCATTTTTATCGAGGATGAGATTACTTACTTACCTTCACATCCGATCGCCAATTATGATAACACCACTCTCACGGCATCCAATAGAAACGTCTTCCGCTCCTTATCTTGATCTTCTTGGTCTTCGTCTTCGGTTTCAACTATTGATGATAAACCCTTGAATTTCATAAATCCTTAACAATTCTTAACTCTTTTTACCTTAAAATCCTTGTCGCTTTGAAACTTCCTTATATATTTTCCTTCCCCACGGCTAATAAAAATAAGAACAAATATTTCTCTTGTGTTTTTCTTTTCTTTTTTTTTTTTTTTTTTTTTTTTTTTTTTTTTTTTTTTTTTTTTTTTTTTTTATTTTTTAAAACAAGAGAAATAAAATACAAAAAATATAAACCATGGCCGTGGGAGAAGTATTTTACCACTTGATTCTTCACAACTTGTATCGTCTTGAAATCATAAACTTCAAAAATTCTCACCTTTTAATTTTCTTCGCTTTCATGAATAAGTCTTCATACTTGAATATAAAATTACCTCATTGTAGTGTAAGTCTTCAACATATATGTAAAATCCGCTCTTTGTATGTTGCTTTACTTGAGTTTGAAATTTGCTCTTTTTCTCATTCCGTTGCTTATAAACCTTAAACTTTTCCAACTTTCCTTGTAGATTTTGATGTCGCTCCTTGTTGATGATGAATGTGTTTCTATGGATCCGTTGTTGTCGCGAGAGAGAATGGTGCTAGCGCAAATCGAACTACAAGAAGGAAGCTTTCATCCATGGACGTCACCCTCATGATTGACAAAATTAGCACTCAAGAGATCAAAGAGTAGTGCTTTTATTGGTGGGAGGTTGGGTAGCTCACCATTCTACCGGAATTAACGTACGGTGACACACACTCAAAAGAAGCTCTTTAGTAGATGGAAAATTTCTGGTCGGTGCCTCTCATGATATGAATACGGGTAGTCTCCACTAATGATTGATCAGCAACTCTAATAACGCACTTCTCCCTGCACCAAATTCGCATCACCAGGCATGATTAAATCCATTATTTAACACTCAAACAAACAAGAAATCCGAATGTAGTTCTCTAACATTTCCAAGTTCAATTATGTTGGTCAAAATCTCTATGTAAACATACCTAGAAGTATGCTAGTGACTCTAAAATCTTTAAAAGTTGGAATTTTTAAGTAAAACTTTTTTTTTTTTTTTTAAATTTTTTCATTTTTTTGTAATTTTTGTTTTAAAAACATGCTTAACCACTCCCCACACTTAAACCTTACATTGTCCTCAATGTAATTGAATCCTCCTAGTAAAGTCAAGGTGGGAAATTTTAACATGATAAGAAACAAGAAAAACAAATAACAAAAAAGCAAAAAGATAAGAAATACAAAACCGATGGGTTGCCTCCCATTAAGCGCTTGTTTTAAAGTCGACGGCCCGACTTAGCTCTTGCGGCACATTACTCCTCCGGAGGAGTACATCTTGAAGTCAATTACGTCCACATGCTCCGTTGGAAAGTTTTCATAATATGGCTTTAACCTATGGCCGTTGACTTTCAATTGTTGTCTGTTTTTTCGCTAACAATATCAACTGCACCATGAGCATAAACATTAGTAACAACAAATGGTCCCACCCAGCAGGACTTAAGCTTTCAGGAAATAAACGTAAACGAGTATTAAATAAAAGAACTTTTTGCCCCACAACAAAACTTTTCCGCAAAATCATCTTGTCATGAAAAAGCTTAGTCTTTTCCTTGTAAATCAAGGGCACTCTCGTAAGCATCATTACGTATCTCCTCTAGCTCACAGTAGTTGTAACTTTCTTTGTTTCCCGCTTCATCATACTCCATGTTGAATTTCTTTATCGCCCAATAAGCCTTATGTTCAAGTTCAATAGGAAGATGACAAGCCTTTCCATAAACCAACCTATATGGAGACATACCAATCGGTGTCTTAAACGCCGTTCTATACGCCCAAAGTGCATCATTGAGCTTTAAGCTCAATCTTTCCTCGTGGTATTCACCGTTTTCTCAAGAATGGACTTTATCTCACGATTTGAAATTTCCGCTTGTCCACTAGTTTGTGGATGGTAAGGCGTACCAATTTTGTGTGTTATGTTGTACTTCTTGAGGAGAGCGTGGAAAGCCTTCTTGAAATGTGAGCCTCCATCGCTTATCACCACTCTTGGTGTTCCATGCCTATTGAAAATGTTTTCCCTTACAAAATCACAAACAACTTGAGAGTCATTAGTTTTGGTGGCTCTAGCTTCCACCCATTTCAAACATAATCAACGGCAAGAAGTATATAAAAATTCCCATTCTAATTGACAAAAGGGCCCATAAAATCAATACCCCACACATCAAAAATCTCACTGCGAGAATTGGTGTGAGTGGCATTTGATTTCGAGCACCTAGATTGCCCGTTCGTTGACATCTATCACGATTTACAAAAACATATGAATCTTCAAACAAGGTGGGCCAATAAAATCCACTCTCTAGAACTTTGAGAGCGATGCGTTTAGAACCAAAGTGGCCACCACATGCAAAAGTGTGGCAAAAGGAGAGAATGGATTGAAATTCGGAATTAGGCACGCACCTTCGCATTATTTGATCAACGCCATATTTCCATAAGTATGGTTCATCCCACACATATTGCTTAGCTACCTTCTTAAGTTTCATCTTTTGGAAATTAAACATTGTACTAGGTACTTTCCTTGTCACCAAGTAATTCACAATATCCGCATACCAAGGTGTTGATTCGTCCATGGAGAAAAGTTGTTCGTCAGGAAAGCGGTCATGTAATGGAAGTTCCTCTTGAGACATAACAAGTCTACTAAGATGATCCGCAAGTATTCTCCACACCCCTCTTATCACGAATTTCTATGTCGAACTCTTGTAACAATAGGATCCACCGAATTAATCTTGGCTTAGCTTCTTTCTTCTTTATTAAGTGTCTTAGTGCGGCATGATCGGAATACACAATAACCTTTGTACCCACCAAGTATGATCGAAATTTTTCCAACGCAAAAACTATAGCCAATAACTCCTTTTCCGTGGTAGAATAATTGATTTGTGCATCATTAAGGGTCCTAGATGCATAATAGATAACATGGGACAACTTGTCCACCCTTTGACCCAAAACGGCTCCAACCGCATAATCACTAGCATCACACATTAATTCAAATGGAAGGTTCCAATCCGGTGATTTGATAATCGGCGCACTTGTCAACATCTCCTTTAATTTGTCAAAAGCATCCTCGCATTCCTTGTTGAAGTTGAAAGGTACCTCCTTTTGTAATAACTTGCACATCGGCATGGAGATTTTGGAGAAATCCTTGATAAACCGCCTATAGAAACCTGCATGACCAAGAAAAGAACAGTTTCCCTCACCGAAGTGGGATATTGTAAGTTTCTTATTAAATCTATCTTTGACTTGTCCACTTCGAGCCCTTGAGAGGACACAATGTGACCAAGTACTATGCCGTGGTTTACCATAAAGTGACATTTCTCCCAATTAAGGACAAGGTTTGTGTCTATGCATCGTTTAAGAATTAGTTCAAGGTTATTTAAACAACCATCAAAAGAATTGCCATAAACACTAAAGTCATCCATAAATACCTCGATGATGCGCTCCATAATCCGAGAATATACTCACCATGCATCTTTGAAAAGTAGCCGGCGCATTGCAAAGGCGAGCGGCATCCGTCTATATGCAAAGCGTTCCAAACGGACAAGTGAAAGTGGTCTTCTCTTGGTCCTCCGGTGCAATAACAATTTGATTGTATCCCGAATAACCATCCAAGAAACAATAATAAGAATGCCCTAACCGCTTGCTCCAACATTTGATCAATGAAAGGTAAAGGAAAGTGATCCTTGCGGGTTGCGGAATTAAGCTTTCTATAGTCAATGCACACTCTCCAACCGGTTTGAACTCTTGTAGGAACAAGTTCATCGTCTTGATTTCGAACAACCGTGACTCCGGATTTCTTGGGTACCACTTGAACCGGACTTACCCACTTGCTATCGGAAATTGGGTAGATTACCCCCACACTTAGCAATTTGAGTATCTCTTTTTCACAACCTCCATCATGGGAGGATTTAGCCGACGTTGAGCATCACGTCACGGCTTCACGTTCTCTTCCATTAGAATCCTATGCATGCACATGGATGGACTAATACCTTTGATGTCATGATTGTCCACCCAATAGCCGTTTTGTGCTCTTTCAAGACTCTAAGCAAACGGTCTTCTTGTACCGGTGTGAGGTTCTTAGAAATAATCACCGGAAGCTCATCTCCATCTCCTAAGAAAGCATACTTCAAATGGTCCGGAAGTGGCTTCAATTCTAATTTGGGCGCCTTCACAATAGATGGTACAAGTATTTCATCATTCACGGGTAAAGAAATATATGAAACATCACCCTTTTTAGCTTCTTGCAATGTCGCCAAGGCTCCACATATCTCCACCAATTCCTTGGAGATTTCAACATCCAAGTTAGACAAGCCATGGACGTCCAATTCAATGCTCTTTTGCAACACCACATCAAGTTCATCCTCTTGGTTCAATTCCACCATTTGTTGCGCTAACGAATCAACCACATCAATGGAGTAAGCGGAATGCACATCACTTGGGTAGCGCATGGCTTCAAATATGTTAAAGTGTATTATCTCCTTGTCGAATTCCATAGTGAGTGTACCCTTATCAACATCAATCTTCGTCTTTGCGGTCTTCATGAATGGCCTCCCAAGAAGTAAAAAGTAGATGAAGCGGTTCTCATTATTGTCCATATCCACCACAAAGAAGTCCACCGGAAAAATAAGCTCATTTACTTGCACTAGCACGTCTTCTATAAGCCCCTTTGGATATATGTTAGACTTGTTTGCCAATTGGATAATAACTCTCGTCTCTTTCAAGGTCCAAGATTCAAGGAGTCATATATTTCGGACGACATCACACTAATGGAAGCTCCCAAATCAAGTAAAGCATGTTCAAACCTTTGTTTACCAATAGTAATTGGCACCGTGAAACCACCGGGATCCGTGCACTTTGTGGGCATCTTCTTCAATAGCATAGCCGACGCACTCTCGCCAACTTTAGTAATTTCATTATCAAGCAGCCTATCCTTCTTGATGCATAATTCCTTCATGAACTTGGCATACCTTGGAATTGTCTTGATAGCCTCAATGAATGGGATGTTGATTTCAATTTTCTTGAAGATATCCATAAGTGCCTTGTCTAGAACTTCTTTCTTGGATTTAGCAAAACGACTAGGAAAAGGAGGTGGAGTAGTGAAAGTAGAAACCGGTTCCTTGGATTGGTCGTTTGGTGTGGAGTTCTCCTTTGGTGCGGTTTCCTCCTTGTCATTGACTACCTCTTCACTAACTTCCTCATGATGACTTGGACCCTCCACTTGTCTTCCACTTCTTAAAGTAACCGCATTAACATTCTCTCTTGGATTCACAAACGGTTGTGAAGGAAGTTTTGTGGATGCTTGAGATTTCAATAAATTCACATCGGTCGCCAATTGTCCCATTTGAGTTTGTAAGTCCTTGATGGCCGAATCGGTCTTTTGTTGGCTTTGTTGGCTTTGTTGGAACATAGAAGTAAGACCTTGCAAACCTTGCATTAACGCATTGAGCTTGTCATCATTCAAAGAATCACGCTCCTTGACTTGTTGTGGTTGAAATTGTTGAGGTTGAAAGCGTGATTGTTGAAAACCACCTTGTTGCTCATATGGATTAGAAACCGCCGCTTGCTTGTTTGCATAACTAAAATTAGGATGATCCCTCCACCGGGATTATAGGTATTGGAGTATGGATCGTACCTTGGCCTTTGATTTGGATATAAAGCATTCACTTGTTCGGTCTCACCATCCGGGAATAATTACGCGGCCATCCTTTGAATCATTGTCTCCATGTTACTCATCCTTTGATCAAGGTGTGATGATGAATCACTAACTTCATGCACTCGCCTAACCATTGGTTCATCCCTTGTGTAGAATTGTTGCGAGTTTGCCGCCATACTTTTCAATCAACTCTCTAGCTTCGGTCAAAGTCTTGTTCATTAGTGCACCACCACCCGCGGCGTCAGAAGAGACCTATCACTTTTGTGGAGAGCTTCATAGAAGTATTGGAGTATCATAACGTCACTAAATTGATGGTGTGGACAGCTTGCCACCAACCTCTTGTATCGCTCCCAACATTCATACAATGATTCTCCCACTTGTTGTTTCAATCCACAAATCTCCTTGCGAATTTGAGTAGCTTTGGATGCGGGAAAATATCTCTCGAGGAAAAGTTTCTTCATCCCATTCCATGTTGTGATACTTAGGAAGGCAAATAATATAACCATTCCTTAGCATTACCCGCCAAAGAAAGCGGGAAAGCTTTCAACAATGCTCCATCCGCATTAGTCTCGGTGGAAGCATAGCCATAACTATGGCATAGAAGTCCATAAGATGTTTGTTTGGGTCCTCATTCACCATGCCATGAAACTTTGGTAACTCTCTAATCAACTTTGGCTTGATTTGAAGGTTGAGTTAGTTTGGATACACCATTGTTGTGTATCAAGCTTGTGAGAAGCTAGGTCCTTTAGTGTACGATCGCCATTGTTTCTTCCTCTTTGTCCGAATCACTTGATGAAGAAGGAGAAAGTGGAGTGTTAATCGCTCGAATGAAATCCTTTAATTGAGTCCGGATCGAAGACGTATTGGACTCGGTCTACCCCCTTTAAGCATTCACCAAAGGTATAACACACGAAACAAGATTCTCACAAACCAAGTTAGATACGGTAAAGAATCTAACAAAGCAAAAAGAATAAAAACAACTAAAAAATGCCCGTTGCTCCCGTAGAGGCACCAAAATTTGATGCGTGTCGTAGGTGCAATCAAATTAATTCAATATTTCCACTCAATTAAAAAATAATATAATGGAAGTCAAGTTCGTTCCCACGAGGAGCAAGTGATCTTAGTTGTAAAAGTTGTCACGAAAGGGGGTGTAAAAAGCAAAATAAAAATAAACAAAGCAATTGAAATCGAAAGTTGAAAGATGAAAGCAATAAGAGAGACAAGATCAAGGAATCCTTCTTCGTTACGAAACAATGATTAAAGTTATGCCCTTTTCTACTTGTTATTAGTCACGATTATCACCAAAGGTAGGATAGCAGGTGTCCGCTTAGCTAGCCCCAAAATCCCTAATTTCACCGAGTACAGTCCGCTTAGTTATCGATTCTATTCAAAAGAACCACCTTGAGGTCCGCTTACAAGATGTAATTCCCGAATGCATTAAGATTTATGAATTTAGGTTTAGTACTAGTAGTTAAACTCGGTTCGCTTGGTTCACTTTCTAGCGTTGTTTCTACACACAATTGCTCCACGGAATCCCTCGCAAGGTCTCGTGTTTTCTACTTGTGTAAAGCGTCGAGAAGCGATTACGTATTCCCTAACTTATACTAGATATAGATCAATTAACAAATTAATTTAGCGTGCACTCCAAACAATCTATCAATCAATCATGAATGTCTTTAAGATCACTCCTATTAGTAAAAACAATCGATAATCATGTGAAAAATCTCAAGATAGAATTGAAAACAAAAACTCAAATCATGTTAAGAACTAGGAATTCATCCTCAATCAAAAGAAATTTAGCTACTCATGTTTTTAAATTCACACAAATAATAATAATTAAAAGAAGAAGTTTCAAATTCACACAAGTAATTAAAAAGAAAAATCTTAGAAAAGCAAGCAAAAACACAAGTGATGTGTGTGTAGAGAGGTGTGTAGAAGTTGTAGAAAACTTCTCTATTTATAGGCTTCAATATTCTCCAAATCTTCTAAGGAGTAGAATCCTTTTCCTTTTGCAATTCAATTTCCAATTCCAAGCTTTTCTCAACTCTTCCACCTTCTCTTTCCAAGTTTGAGTCCAATTCTCCATCAATTCCTAGCCCAAGTCTTCACACCCATGAGAAGTCCATAGAAAATTCTGGAAATTTTGGCTGTAGGAAAAGCTGGGATTGTGGTAGGAATCCGTGCAGGAAAACGTCTTCCTGAAAATTTTGTCGTCGAGAATATTCGACGGAATATTCCGTCCGGTCCTCGTTAGGACTAACGGTCAAGGTCAAACTTAACGGTCGGTCGTGAGTCAGCCGGGTCAAGTCGGAGAGGAGTTAGACTCGAGTCGAGAATCTTTGAGTCGGGTGGTTGGTCCTTCGGAGCCACTTTCCGGGCCATCTTGTGTTGCACCAAGATGGTGCATCGGTCTTCGGCCTTGACCATGATGGCTAATCGGTCTCTTCTCATCGTAGCTCAACTACTCCGGTGCATATCTGTTGTTATACCACAGCCAACACAAAAACTTCGTCTTCACATTCTTGCCCGATTCAACTTTGATGCTCAATCTGCTCCAGTAACTCTATACATCTCACGCCTTGAGCTGCCTAGATTCAAACCTTGCCATCTGCATCTATAACCTGCCAGGCCATCAGTAACAACACCAGTGCCAACAGAACCTCCAAAATCTACCAATCAACCCAGCCAACACCCTTTCTGTTATGCTCTTATCTATTTCCAAAACCAACAGCAGCAGCAACAACTATTCTTCCCTGAATTTTAGTTCAATAAATTTCCTTACCACCAACAGCAGCTGCTCCCCCAGCAATTCCACTTCAACCATCTTGGCCACAAACTCCATTCTCAGCTCAACATATCCAGCTCAACCAAAGCATACAAACTCCACCTCCATTTCCCTTGCACTTAGTTCTTGCAACATGGTACTGCATCAACTCATTAACCTCGGTTGTAATCTCACAAGACCACCTCCATATTACGCAAAACCATCAAAGCCACGGAGCTCAACTCATCCTTCCCCTGAACAACATCACTTGAACTCAAGCCATTGTAACCTGAGTTTCACAATTACCACCATCTGCAACAGCAGCTACCACTGCACTCCACAAGCTCAGCTGATGCTCCCTGTCATTCAGTGACTTCAATCCATTCTTAGTTCATATGAACATATCAACTATTACCACGAGAACCATCTATCTGGTTCTACTATCTCAATTGAATAAAACCCATCTTTCTTTGCTCATGACGAAATCCTCCCTGTAATTCTTGATCTCAATTCTCTGACAAAACCATTAATCACATTCAGCCCATGCCCATCTCTTAACATATTCTCCGGGTTGACAAGCGGTATCGGCTCTTCGTGACCAACTACAATTCTTTAGTTCTTCACGGCTTCAATACCACAGCTGCTCATTTTAGCCATTCAACTCAATTCAATGAATCTGCTGAAACAGGAATTCGAGCAATCCTCTCTGTCAAACTCAGATTAATACCCATCTTCAAGAACACCAACCCTAACTCAAATCGAGTGCAATTCTTCAATTTCTGCATCGACCCTTCTCATCTTCTCTCGATTTTATCTCAGTGATTCTCAACTTCATTTAGTCGCAAAATCAACCGAAATCCCTCCTCGAATTGAACCCTAGATTCACCTCAGATTCAGATAACACATAGCTCTGTTCTCCTCCAAGATGAATCGATTCTCTTTTTATTCTTAATTACCAATACCACTGAGAGAACCTTAATCATCCCCCATTTAGCGGTGTGAGATTCTCTATTCTCTTCCAATTTCTCGGTCATCAACTAACATGACCATGAGCTGAAATTTGTTCTACTCTCGGGTGAAAAAAATGATTGAAGAGAAATAACTCTTCCTCGATTTAGGTTTAAGTTAAATGGGGCGGGTATGGATCGAGAGTGCAGGTATGGGTCTACGGGTTTAGGGTTGACATTGGGTTCCAATGGAAATAAAAGCACCACCGCTTCGTGGTCTCCCAAATATGATCCAGAACCAACCTTAGAGTACTGGAGAAAGTTGGAAGCCAACAAGTTAAATATGTGTCACTTACAAATTTTGGGTGACGATCCTCATCAAGTTGAGCCGGGCTACATGGATTGGTATAATGAAATTTCACATCCCTTGATTATTAATAGAGAAAGTCAAGTTGTAGCTGACAGGGAGAAGGCAAAGGTTGCCAAAAAGAAGTACAAGAACGTTGACATTCAAAAGGCATATAAAACAATGGTAAGCGTTGTCTTCAATTTTTACTTGTTTAATTTTCACTGGTTCAATTGTTACTTCTTAAATATTAAAGTTCTCTGACCTTTAAATGGAATCAGGTTGCGGCGGGTAAGGAGTTGTTGAAAAATTTGAAGAAAAGACTTTCTTGCAAAACTAAGATGACAGTGGGGGAGCAAGAGGATTGGTACAACCAGTGGGATGCAGTTATAAATAAAGGGAAAGGACCGAATAAACTAGAAAAAAGGCCGACGATCAAGAGACCACAACAAGAAGGTGAAGGCTCAAGTCGAGGTGCTAGGGGCGGGCCAACTGGTGAAGACGACGAGAATGTACGTCCAAAAGGGAATATAGGTTGTGGTCAGTGAACTATAAGTTTGGAAGTGTAAACTGCCTTGAATGTCTGGATTTCTTTGTTAAGTACACTTTCTTTGTTATGAGTCGTGAAGTACACTTACTTTGTTATGTTTTGTTAAATACACTTGTTTGGTTAAGTACCTTGAATCGTATGTTTTAATCTATTGTAGAATGGTTTCATATGTTTGGTTCGACTGTTTGCTGGTCTTTGAAACAACATAAATGAATTTTTTTCGTCTTAAATGTGTATTTTCGTAGTAGCCGAACCAGTTGCCTTAACTATTTTTTAATGGCAACAAGAGTGATTCGGCTCATTAGGATAGTTACGAATGAGCCGAAAATGTTGCTCGTTCGGCTGATATATTAATCGTTACTATGAGCCGAACAATACACTGGTTGATGTCCAATACAACGGCTAGTTTTTGTTTTGATATATAGTATTCTATTCATATTATTGGCTATGCATAACTCATTTTTTCCTTCTCTACTCATTCATGGAACCATTCACCGTAGAAGATGATAAACTGCTTGTTAGATCTTTCATTCGGACTTATCGTGTTTATGGTGAACGTCCTGATGTGCATTATTCGATGTTTTAGAAAAGAGTAAAAGAATTCCATGTTCGGTTAGATGGAAATCCAAAACATCGTAAGAGGCCGGAATTAGCTGAAAGATTCCAACAAATCCGTTATACAATGAAAGATTACATCAGAGTATTTGGATGGGTTAATCAATATCATCGCAGCACAACTAATGAAGAAAAAGTGAGTAATCCAAAAGCTTTATGTTGCAATATGGAGTAATTTAATTTTCTTTTTATAAAAATAACTTCTCATTCCTTTTAATTTAAGAAGCTAGAATTCAAAGCCTTTGGCAAATACGCCATGGAGGAAGATACGAGCTCGGAATACGTTACAGATGGCTGAAGAGAAGAATTCCAAGATTTATAAGACACCTTTGCGCCGAGATACATTATAAAAATTTGCAGGTTCGGCTTTTAAATGAAAACTAGTGTCTGCCGAACCTTGTAGTTTTTTCAAAATCTCAAAAACTAGTCGTTGGGCTTGGTACGTTAATCCTGGTTCGGCTTGTAAGTTGAATGACGTATAAGCCGAACCTTATAGATCTAAACAAAATTTCAAAAAATAGCCATTACAAATAGTACAATCCATCAAACATATATATACCCACATATGGTATCTCATTATCAAAGCACGAAATGGCACCCTCTAGTCCTAAGTATAATCTAGAAGAAGATTTGTCTCTTTGCAAACATTATGTAACATAATATCCGGAGAAGGATGCTGAGCGACGGGTAAAGGGTTTAATGAGTATGTAGTACTTAGTCAGAATTCATGAAGCCTTCACCAACGAAACAGGTAATCCTAACAACCTAGATAGGGCATCATTGTTTTTTCGAATCGAAACAATTAAAAATAAAGTTAGGGACTTCATAGCTATGGTTCGGATTGTCAATCGATATCGGCTTAAAGGTGAAACAAATGATGAGATTTTTTTTCGAGCTCTAGAGGAATGGCAAAAATGGAAAGGAAAAAATTTCAAATATGAAGCTCACTACAACATCCTTAGGAAGTTTCTCATAACTCGTTTTGGTTATTAGAATCTTGTAATGGTTGTTTTGTAATGGTTAGTTATTTTGTAATGGTGATTTTATGATTTTAAATGAACTAGGTAATTTAATCTCATTAAAAAGTTCGGCTATTATCAAAAATATATATAATAAATAACACGAACCAGCATACTTGAAAAGTTTTATGTTCAACTGACATGGTTCGACTTTTGAAGCAAATGACCAATAATCCGAACATTACACTGTAAGTTCATGAATGTTTGCATGAACATAGTTCGGCTCAAAACTAACGGCATCTTTCTGCCGAACCATAACACTTGGGAAATTTTCTGTTTAAACTTCCAAGGATCAGCTTATCAGAGAATATAACTAATAAGCCGAACATTACACTGTATGTTACGTAGATGTGCATTATGTTAGTGCGGCTCAAACTAAATTTTACGGGATAGCCGAACCTGCAACTCATAGTTCACTTTCTTTGTATCTTTGCACCAACAAACAAATTAAAAAACGACAAAATATTTTATCCATAGTCAACGTTTAAGGATACAAACCACAAAATATATTCAATTCATAAGATGTACTTGAGGATACATTATATAACATTCCTAATCTCATATCATTCTCGGCATCCAATGAAAACAAAATGCAAAAACAAAATATATCCACCCGATGTATTAGATTAAGTATTAGGGTGATCCTAACCTAACGACATCTTCTTCATCATCTTCAAAAACCTATTCATCATCTTCATCCTCATCATCTGTTAGACTTATTAGTCTGCATTGTAGCGGTGGATGCAAACTTCTCCAAAGTTCCATTTCCATCACGTAATTTGCACACCAATCCATCGAGTAATTTTCTTGAAGCATAGGCCAAAAGGCTAAAGGACACAATGGAGGTATTGGGCAACCGGGTCTAAGCTTAAGACCAATATAATGGAAGCCTTGAACAAATGCAATAACAATTCTTCTATATTTCACACTCTCATGGCAAGGTTTTGTTGGTGGCGCGTAGGTGTAACAACTTCCAGCCCTCGCAAAAGAATGAACAACGCAATTGAAGGTCTCCGCGATTAAAAACCCACATATCGGCATTTTCATCCAATGGTCACTTGTGATGAAAGCATCCCCATGTAAACGCCGTTCAAAACTTATGAACTCTTGTGCGACCCCGTGGTCTCCGCCACCTCGCATCATTGACTTGTAGAAGTCCTTGTTTCGGCGTAGTGTTTGTAACAATCTTTGCCGAATATAATTTACTTCGTCCCCTTGGACAACCGGATGGTTCCCATCTTTAAAAGGTCCTAGTTGTTCCACGGTGACATGGAAACCACAATTGCCATCCCCTTCGACATCGTCCATGGATATAATATACTTGCGAATGGCTTAGGGTACGTTGTGCAAGTAGTTTTTGTAAATCATATTAGTAGGTCGCAAATACTTTCACAAACTATCTCTTTTAGGACCTTTCATTTTTCCATCTGCATATATGGTTTTAGTCTCCTTTTGCTTAGGCACCGGAGTAATCTTTGTTGTTTCCATTTGTTGAGATGGAAACATCTTACCCTTAAGCTTGAAGTCTCCTTGCAACGGGGGAGGACATAGAGGACCACTATTCTTAACTTCTTTGTTACTTGTTTCACCTTTATCCTTGCTCGGTCGACCACGTTTCTTTGATAGTTTCACTTCATCCATCTTGTCTAACTTCTCTATTGCATTATTCTCTTCTTCGTACTTTGCATCATGGTACTCGACCCCGGATGGATCCCTTCCGGTAGGACCCCTTGTTTTGGCAAGTGCATTCGCTTTTGCTCTTTGAACTTTTCGGGTTTCTTTCAAGGGTGGCCTACCTTTTTGTGGCCTTGTATACCTTGTTGGGTGTGAGGATAGAGGATTGGCATCATGTTGTGCCATAAGATTTGTTTTTGAGCTCGGAACATCCCACAATATATTTCGGCCAACTTTTTCCCATAAGGTGTGTCCCAAATCTCTACATCACGTCCTCGTCGGGGATAGGATCACAACTCAATTGTTTCCAATGAGGATCAATATCCTCAAAAGGTACAATACAATCCTTGTACCAAAGTAGATCATGCCGACACGGAAGTCCCATGCTTTCCCTCATTTTACAAACACACTCTTCTTGGGAATTACCATCCCTTTTGTCCATCAAATCCACTTCCTTCATTATAAGTTCAAGACACAAATGAGAGATCCTATGGGTTAGTCCTCGGAGCCACTTATCATCCAAAAATTCATCATGCTTCATCTTTAGACTTTTTTCGAATAACGTTTTAATTCTTATAACATCACTATTGAAATAGTCTTCCATTGCGTCAAACACCGTGACGAATGTGTCCACGCACCCAAATAGATTCCTCTTCAAACGATAGTGAGCCGACTCTACCATACTTGTAGCTTGGTTGTCGAGGTGCTTGTGGCGGTTTTAAATGCACTAATAAATCTATGTTTGTTGGTATCCAAGAATTGCTTGCGTAAATATATAATGATTTTCGGGTATTTGACGCCCCAATTCGCAATGAGTTTTGCAACATTTTCTTCATACACTTCTTCGGTGATTGACCATTGAAAAGCATCCCAATCGTTGGAGAAACATGCCCACATCCTTTCATTAGCCTCATATGCTTTCTTGAATTGTTTTTTCTTCACTTCTCATTCTCCATCCGGTAATTTAGAAATATTCTCTAGCTCTTTCAACTTAAGCAGTTGAATTATCGGTTAGCGTTTCCTAACATTATTCCATACATGAAAGGTACAAAGAAAGTTTCGCGCGTTCGGAAATACCTTCATTATAGCAAACATCAATGCCACCTCTTGGTCGGTTACCATGACCTTTGGAAGAGCATCCTCCCGGAAGATTAACTTCACTTGTTCCAATACCCAAACATAGTTGTCTTTCAATTCATATTTCAAAAAAAAAAAAAAAACAACAACGGTGAAAGGTGACTTGGTTGACGTATGACCAACAACGTTCATCAAGGGCATCTCATACTTATTGGTCTTGTAAGTGCAATATAATATGAGAACTTGTGGGAAGCATAACGCCAACTTTACGCATTCCGGATGGGCAATAAAAAGGTGCGACACATGGCCGAAATCATCCAATTTCTTTTAGCAAGCATAGTTCTTCTTTTGCGCCAACCACAATAATTGTTGCATCACCAACCTACCTTGCAAATCCTTTCTTCTCAAAGTACTTCTCGCGTTATAGATTTATTGCAACATAGTCTTGTTATTCTTATCATCCGCCTTCAATTTGCTAAGAATTTAGAGGGTGGCATACGTGCTCGTGTCATTTTATCTACCTCCGCATATTCATGATCTTTGAGTCTTCCGGCTCTATAATGTCCATGAAGATCCTTTGGACGTGGGTGGTTATGATGGCAATCCATATCTTTATTCATGGTGAAAATATTTTCATTTGAGTTCCAATTGAAGACGATCTTGAAGGGACAATTTATCTTTCTTGTTTTAGTCTTATACTTTTTCCCGGTCTTCCCAATATACACCTCACCCTTTTTCTTCTTGCTTACTTTCTGCCCGCCTCTCTCACAAACCATCTCAACCCACTCCTTTCGGCTTTGTATACCTTTAACTAGGACGCAATTGATTTTCAAACCATGTTCCTCAGCCCATTGAACAGCTTCATCTCGAGTTTTCCACGTCTACATGGTTACAAGTACAAAAGTTAAGTTTTATTAATGATTTTGAATACAACATACTTGAAAAATAATAAAAAAACATAAATTACGTTACCTACCAAGTCAGTTTGGAAGTGATCTTTAGTATCTTCATGAATGACATCAACATGCGGTGGTTGATCCTCCATAGTTTCCATTTCAGGAACAATCTACAAAAATATCATATACGTTGAGGGTTAGGTTCGGCTCATTCGTAGTACTACTTGAAAGTAGAGATACATGTTCGGCTCATTCATGTTAGACTTCAAAAGACGAATTACTAAACATACAAGGGTTCGGCTTATTAGGGACAAACTTTATAATCTGAACCACCACACTTAAGTTTTATCAAAACAAGAAAATATGTTCGGCTGGAACACGTGTGAGCCGAACATTACACTGTAACTCAGAATTTTTTTTGTAGTAGGTTCGACTTATATTAGCACATCTTTTTCAAGCCTAACCATGTAATTTATTTGTTGCGAAAATAATTCAATGACAGTTCGGCTTATAAAGAATTCAATCGTACAAACCGAACTGTTCTTATTTATCAAGGTTCTTCATACAAATTATCTGCCGAACCTAACCCTGTTGCGCCGAACTACATACAAAAATCCAAACTTTTGGTGAATTCAAGCTACAAAACGGAAAATAAACAACGTCTTCAACCATACATGTGTATTATTAGCATTGGGTTCCTCATCCATGTACTCATCTTCGGTATTTGGCTGCACAAAGTCATCATCTTGAGCTTGAGAAAAAAGTTGAGTTAGAGATTGAGTTTGGGTATAATCATTTTCATAATCCAACAAGTAAGCCATCTCCGGATCTCCATCGTAATTGATATGTATTTTCTTAGCTTTACGTGATGAAGATTCACCTTCCTCACTCGAATTTGGATCACACATCTATCAACAATCACAAAGATCTCAAAGAAAAAAAAAATTCTCTACTCCTCCTCCTCTTCTTCTTCTTCTTCTTCTTTTTCTTATTTTTCTGAAATAACTCATTCACTCTCTTTAAAAAGAAAATTATTATCCTAAATTAAAACTAACCTAACTACAATCATTAACAACTAATTAATAAAATTAACACTAATTAAACACTAATCATTCAAGGGTATTTTAGTATTTATGAAAAATGGTTGGATAAGGGATACCCTAGAAACACTATTTCTAACCTTGTTTTTGTCTTATTCAAGATGCCCCAAAATTCCATGCATGCCCCAAATGAGGGTTCATCATTTTTGGTTGATTTTGGTGTAAGCTTAGCTCAAACTTCAGAACTAGTGGGTACTAGCTCATGAGCTCTAGTATAGGTTCGCTGATTTGCTAGTGGACATGGATTTTGGGGGAGCACATGGGCCCGTAATGACATAACAACTAAAAGAATCTGAAATGGGCTCGACACTTTTGACAGTACCGGATACGATATTGTGGCCACATTTGCTAATATTCGTAACCCATATTTATGTGTAAAATTAGTGTGTCTACACATGTGTTTAAGATCTTGGCTTATGGAGTGGAAAATGCGTTTAGTCCATCAGACTTGTGTTTAGCATCACTGATTTCATCATCGCTATAAGTTTCTATGCCTTTAAGAACAACAACTGCTCTTTCTATGACCATTGGAGTATTGTATCCTCTTACAACAAGATCCCACATCTTAAGTCACGAGCTTGTAAGAATGATCGTGTAGCAAAGTTCCACCATAAGTAATTTGTGTCATCGAAGGCTGGTGGGTACGTTAATTGAGATTGCACTGTTGTCCATAATACATTTCACTTTAGACACAGACTTATTAGGTCTAAAGGTGTTTGCCTGCTCTGATACCAATTGAAATCGCAGAGTACCAAGTACACCACCAAGTATTTTGTTCGACAACTTGTATTGACAAATCCTAATGCAATTATTGCAAGCAGCCCAACTTAATGATCCTTGACAATATGTATATATAATTTATACCTCTACCTCTTCTCGATCAATATGTATGATATAATGAGTCTGTGAACCTGATTATTAAGAACAATATTTGTGCGATCTCAAAAATCAGTATCCAAGATCAATCTGGTCGTATCCAAATAATCCAATCGAAATTCTGTCAAGTAATTAAACTTGTTATATATTGAAAAGACGAGGCTACCCAAATATACCTCAATCTAAAACTTTTCCACCTATAAGTCCTTTCTCCGAAAGTGATTGTTTATGGACCGAGTCGAGACAATACAACTAATCGGTAAACACTTTGTGTGATCGTCTATGGATACAAGATCGAGACAATACAACAACGAAGTATGATTACTTGATAATAGGTTCGGACTTAACCAAACACAATAGGATTGCTATCAAGTAATTAGGAATTAACGTTTGCGTATTTTACTTCTAATTATAATAAAAACAATTATAATTGCGGAAATAGAAAAATAAAAGACACAGCAAGATTTTGTTAACGAGGAAACCGCAAATGCAGAAAAACCCCAGGACCTTGTCCAGAATTGAATACTCCCAAGATTAAGCCGCTATACAAAATCTAAACCAATTTCGTATAGTTGAGACCAAGCAACTAAACCTATAGTTCACCTAGTTCCGTCTATATATATGCGCCTCCAACTTGTAATAAGTCACGCACTTGGAACAATTCCTTTGGTTCGTATTCCAAACAGTAAAGGAACAACAAATCTGTTCGGTAACAACTCTTTTCAAACAACGTGATATGAGTTTGACAAAAGGCTCTTCCGTTTATCCCAATAAACTTCTTTGTCGGGTTCTTAGATCAATTTATTCAACAACTACCAAAGTAGTTGTTTAGACTATATAATCAATACTATAAATCACAAAGAAATGTATTGATGCCGATCTACACAACTAATCAATCCAATCTATCAAAAGATAAACCGATTATAGTTGGATCCCCAGCCGATCAAGTTTTGTGCACACCAAAGATTATGAACTCAAATAATAAATCTTCTTAGATCTTCAATAAACAAATGTACACAATCAACTTGAATCTCTTGTGATCAATCACACACAGAACGGAGTCTGTTAACAATGGATTATCACAAGACATCTTTAGATCAACAAACAGTCTAAAGATCCCTGTCAAAACTTCGATCTAGTTTGAGTGAATCTTATATCAGAAGAGAAGATTCTCAAGCATAAACAAACTAGGTGCAATCAAAGTTCAACCACCGTTAGTCAATCAAATCAATCGAAAACTAATAATAAACTGCAATTATCTAGTTTCCCACCAACGGTACTCGTAGAGCTTCCCAATCCCAAAGAAGTCTTTAAAACGAGCGGTCGTAAGAGATTTCTCCTAATTAGGGTACTTTCCTCTCCGAATAGACGGCTCCACCAGTAACAACACAACAAGGTAGTTTTGCTGCCTCTGAGGATTAGTTTTCTCGAAATGCAAACTTCAATATTTATAGACCAAGGAAGTTTGGACACCAAGTAATTTCCAAAACCGAATATTCTCAAAGATATGCAATAAATGCCCAAATCAGTTTTCATAATTCCTGGAAATGCTCTGTCCAAATATTGACCGAAATCTCAATAGAAAATCTCCAATTAGTAAATTACCAAATTTTATTTTCTAAAGATATGCATTTAATTGCTGGAAATTAAAAGCATATAAAACTAAAAACCTTAATTAAAAGATTCTCAATTTATTTCGATCCGGGATTCTCCTTTAGTTATTAAGGAATATCTTTGAACAATAATAGATAAGAATTATCGCACGTGTTCAAAGTATGTCGACATCTTTACTTTGTAAATCCTCTTTCATATTTACAATCTTGGAACCGATTTGCCATACTTCCGAACGAGTTTAGAATTGGTTCATCTGATTTCCAAGAACTATGTGATTGATCAAAAACATTCAATCACCATTAATGGGTTTAACGGTTCTACCAAAACAAGTTTCGGTTCTACCTCCAATTGGCTACTAGGATCGGTCACACTAGTTTCCATAAAATGGTTAACTAAGTACCAGCATCGGTTACCACTATTTATGGTACTTACTTGTGATCGGTTGCACAAGTTATAGGATCGGTTACACCAATTTCTAAAACTTGTTAACCTACTGCAAGGATCGATTACAAATCTTGTGATTAGTCCCACCAAGTTCTAGGATCGGTTAACCAATGACTAGGAATGGTCACACCAATTACAAATACCGATCATACCATCTCAGGTGATTTCTCAAGATTGGTTTCACTAATAAAGTCATACCGATACATAAGTCAGGCATTGTGAATAGTTTTACCAAGATACATAAACAAGTTATGAGCGGTTATACTAAACACACATATTGGTAATCCAAAGAATTGCAATGAATGACAATACCAATAAGCCTAGCGATTTCCTTTCGATTCACAAAACAAGTTTATGAATGTATTCCTTTAAACGAATGTAAAAAATTGTTTCCTAGGATGAAATCTTCACCCATACCCATACATAATCACAATAGCAGTCATACGATTATGTCGATGTCTTATATACGAAGTTCAAAAGATAGGCGTTATACTTCGTATTATAATTCCTTAATACTACGTCTAACTAGAGTATAATCATTCACAGCTTCGCAGTTATGTTTTTAATATAGCACGACTTGAAAGATACGTTAGGAATGAAACAGTTCAAGTCAAAATATTACTAACCTCAAGAGGAAGGATGATGTCGTCGTTGTAGCTCTTTACTTCTTCACATTCTTCAAGTCTTCGAGTAATACTTGTATGTCTCATATCCTAATAACTTTCTAACTAACCTATACGAAGTTGACTCTAGTAAATAATCAAGCGACTCTTTAAATGAGTTTTGGTTCACTAAAATATGACAACCAAACTTGAAATACCAACGCTTGGTGGGTTCAACCGAGCTATTCTCTAACATATATCTTTCAAGATAAGAATTCTACAAGAACGAGTCTCGTAATCGATCACAATTAGATGGAAGTATCTACTTAGATTGATTATGTACAACTTGCGTAAATCCAATTATAAAGATAAACAATATAATGCGGAAAAGGAAAAACACAAGACACCAGAAGTTTTGTTAACGAGGAAACCACAACTATAGAAAAACCTCGGGACCTCACCCAGATTCGAACACCGAGTTTTATTAATCAACTACGGACACTAGCGTACTATCAGCTTAGAATGGAATGTAAATGAGACCGAATCAACCCTCCAAGCGATTCAATTACAACCACGCTCATTACGTCTCTTGAACCTCGCAAGGCTCTACGCAATTGATTCCCTTAGCTGACGTCCTTTACAGCCTAAGAGTTGCTTCAGCCACAATGAAGACTTTTGAAACCAATATGCCTCTAACATATAAGCCTATTTGATTTCTGTTTAGATCGAGAGATCAAGGTGTGAAAATATGTTTGCAATAGACAAGCTAGCAACCTCACAAATCCAGAACTTACGACTCCCAAGAGAAACCTAGATTCTTAACCACCTCTCAAGAACAATTTTCAAAAGATCGCCTGAGATCTGTTCTTAGATATCTATCTTAAGGAATCACAAAGTCTGAGACGAAAAGAACTTTGAGATTTCTATCTATCTTGCCTGAAAGAGATTACGAAAACCTTGATAACAAAAAAGCAAGATCAGGATACACGAACTATCAAGGTAAATGATAGTCAGACCTGGCTTTACGAATCCCCAAAGCGAATCCTTTTAGTCGTAAACGTAATTATGTTTATCAGGGGAAACCTAGGTTCATAGAGGACGACTCTAGATCAACTAGGACACAAAGTGTCAGGGATGGAATTTCCCAATTGGAAGAGCATCTCTATTTATAGATTTTCAAGGCTGGGGGTTGTTTAGAATTCAAGATAATATAACTTGGGAATCAAGCAAACACTTTAGTCTTGAAAATACAATAGAATAATATACACAGTGGTCCGGTTATGAAACCGTTTATAATGACTTGTTCAGTTTGGCAAATATGCCATTTGAATAATAAAAAATATGATGTTCATTAAAACACCTAAGAGTTTGGTCATGATGCACACACATGAGTTTTTAATTGATCAATGAAGTCTTAGAAGTGTTTAAGAGAGTCAAAGCAATGCTAGTTACAAAAGAGTGAGTGTGATCTAGTAAAAATAAATTGTATTGCCGAATCCGGCATCAATTAAAATTTGTTTGGATATTCAGTTGTCAAATTTTTATCATCAACCACGGCTTCATCACTTACTGTGCTACCAACATCATCCCTTCCTTTGTAAACCCAAGCAACCCACAAGTAAATGAAGAAATTAACAACATTGATTGCAGTTAACAACCAGTAGAAATAATCAAGCCGGCTTTCGTTTAATTTATTCCTTAACCATCCTTTTTCTTCACCACCAGTGGCTTTCTGTATAATTGAGACTATTGTTGTACTCAACCAAGCTCCAATCCCAATCTCACTCAGAAACATTGCACTACTAAGACTTCTAGTCCCATCTGTGGCTTCATCATAAAAGAACTCCAACTGACCGACATAAGTAAACACTTCGGCGCTACCCATAAGAAAGAATTGTGGAAGCAGCCAGAAAACACTCATTGAAAATGGCATTGGGTAGTGATCTTTTCTTCTTTTCTCGACTACTGCTGCAGAGATTGTGGCAAATATTGAAACGAATAACCCAACACCCATTCTTTGTAATGATGTAATGCCTCGTCGATGGCCTGTTTGACGACGGAGGATTGGGACCATCCACCCTTCATAGATTGGGACAAGGATTAGAGCATTGATGGAGGCAAAAACAGGAATTGATCCGGCAGGAATAAGGAAGTTGGAGCCAAGATTTCGATCCATGATCGAGGCTTGACTTATAAAGAAGGTAGAAAGTTGCGCAAATGAGATGGCAAGAGCTATGGTGGATGCCCAAACTGGTAATACCCTAATGAAAGATTTACATTCTTCAACTTGAGTAACTGTACAGATATTCCACCGGTTAGTAGTGTCAGCTTCATGGTTAGTTATTACTGCTGCCTTGTCCAAGAACCTGACAACCAAGAATACAAGTTTACAATTTGGTACATGAAGGCCTTTTGGCTTCAAATTAAAGTGTGTAAAGTAAAAATGCGGAATTTCGTTAATTTAGAGAAGATTTTGGATTCAATTTAAAGTGTGTAAAGTAAGTCAGAAAGTCTTGATGAACCGAGTGAAAAAAGCCACGAAAAAAACCGAAAGACTCATTACATGTGGGCCTGCTAAACTCCCGAGGGGTGGGGCCCACATGGGCCCACAATTTCGGAAGGATGTGAGAGGCGGTTTTTTTTTTCGTTGTTTGTCCCTCGGTTCATATAGAATCACTGAAAGTAAAAATGTTCAAAAAGCGTCCATAATGTAACAAATGGGTCTCAAGTATATGTAGTAGGTACCTGTACTGTTCGGTTCTGGAGAGTTTCCTGGCACCACTAATGTCAGATTCTTTAGTCTCAACCTCGAAAAGAATTGTTTCACGATGCACCTCCGCCCCTTTCAAGTGATTTTTAACCGCAGCTACACCAACTTGAATGAATCTTGTGAAAGCACTTCCCATGGGCTTCTGGTACCGATAGAACGGTATCCCTGCGGCTAATATAGCAATTGAACTGAACATTGCAACTGTAGGAATACCAAACCCCCACCCGTAGCCTTTTTGGACTTGTACATACACTAACACTGTAATACCAAGGAGTGCTCCAATGTTGATTGCAAAGAAGAACCAATTGAAAAAAGAGTACTTCTTGTAAACCTCCTTTGTGTCCGTCTCATCAAATTGATCAGCACCAAATGATGAAACGCATGGTTTTATCCCACCAGTTCCAAGCGCGATTAAAGCTAGGGAACAATATAGAAAAGCTGTCTGGTTTTTACTTGCTGGCACACAAACTCGACCAACACAAGGTGGAGGACGTAGACTATCTATTGATGCTGAGATTGTCAGCAACACCATTCCCTAGTGTATAAATTCAATCAGACAACAAGATCAGGCAGAGCAGAGAACATAACGGGTTGCTCAAATGAATTAGCCGTTGTAAGTGTTGTTGAGCTGTTAATATCAAGTTTTATTAATTTCCAATATGTTTGGCTGTTAGAATCTTGATTTCATTACTTACCACAGCATAGATGCAAGAGAACACCATGATGGTTAAAAACCGTCCTAGATAAGCATCAGCCACGAAAGCACCAAGAAGTGTTAGCACAAAAGCGGCTCCGATCCAGTCAGTAACATGAGTTGCAGCAACCGGCAGCGACTGGTGCATCTCTAGAACCAAATAAGATACCATACTCACCGCAATCGCGTAAAATGCTAATCTCTCAGCCGCCTCATTCACTACAACATATAACATATATATAGTAACTGTTAATACAACATTTACTGATCTATTAATGTATTTATCTTACTAATCCATGTGCATATGTGTACCTATGATGAACGGAGAAGCCTTCCACCCTCCTGTTTTTCGCTTGTCGGCAATTCTGCCTCGGACATCAAGACTCCCATTGCTTACCAAATGTTTTCCGTCTTCTTTCTATTTGATCAGAACCGGAGATTAACATATGAAACAAATTTATTCTTTTACAGTATAATACAGTTAGTTAAACTTGCGATATAATTAATGTACCTCATTCGCAGCAAAGATTGTCTCCTGATTTCTATCAGTTTCATCTTTTCTTAGCTGATCCCATTGACGAAACGAACTACTAGTTGTGATTCCATCCATGATCGTACTGACTACTTAATTAATTAACTAGTTATTGATCTCAGCTAAGTTGAAGAAGATCAGTACTAGCATAATCTTTTTTTCTATGGAAACTCTCTGAGTTAAATAGGAGAAATACTCAACTACAGGTAGTAGTTGTATACAGGCCACAACATTTAATATTTTGACTTAATCCTCCGTCATGTTTGGACTAGTTGCTTATTGATTGGTCCTTATTACTTCCAGGGCGGCTTTTCTAGCTGAAGTTCCTTGATAACAATGTTGATGCAGAAAGACGTAAATGCATCAACCAAACAGTTAACGGATATAGATATCAATAAGTACGTTATAAATGCATCCTTGGTCAAACTCCCCTTTTCTAATTGTACGGTCTGAAAGAGGATGAGGAATTCACATGTCACATGCACTAGCACACATTCAAACGTATAACAGGCTAAACTCTGTCTTATATCCGTGTCATTATCCAAAGTAAATTAATCAGATGAAGATATGATACTAATTATTGATGCATATAATTGGAGGTATTGAAAAGATTTTTAATTAAGAAGGCCGGAGCATAAATATAGTAAACAAAGAATGTTTCAAACTGAATGCCGTCTAAAGGATTGATTAATTTGGGGCAAAAGTGTTTTTTTTTTGGTTTTAACTCGAAGCATAATTTGAGAATCCAGAGTAATTAAGGTTAGTTGATAATCAGTATTCGCGGTCTTCCAAATATTGGATCTAGCACTAGCTAGGTTGAAAACTATAGAAAGAAACTCCCTCGATCCAGCAAATGTCAGTGATCTAAAAAGCTTCATTTATACCAGCTTCAATTCAGTTAAATGAGCAATCATGATTGGCTAGTATTTGGGTTGTGTACATTGACAGTTAGGCTGTTCTGTTTTTTTCTTTTTGACAAGTCTAATCCCATTCCGTGATTATGTTGAGTTATTTAATAAATCAACTATGAAATGACCTACTAGGCTCCCAGTGCCCGAGTGGTTGTGATGGTGTACGGCTAACTTAAAGGCATGCGGTAATGTCTTGTCACAAGTTGCAACTAGCAACTATCAGCTAAAGATAATCAAACAAAATATCTCTACATATTTCTCAGATCAAAAAGAAATTAACATCAACCACTTATCATTTCAGCATGTAACTCACCCTTATACTTGAATGGATAATTGATAATGCACAGAGAAACTCATTGAAATAAACATCATTTATTTCTATTTATTTTTTGTGTGAACACATTATATGTCTGGCTAAAATTACGACTTTAGTTGTGTATCAATTAAAATCACAAGCACACTAGCTAGTTGGACTTTTGATCCCCATTTAATTTCCTAGCGGGATCACCACCAGGACTGAAATGGTCCAGCAGCTTTTGGTTGTTGATAAGAATGAAGAGGCCAGAGGGAGAGGGCTACAGCCTATCTGGAGAGATCGGCGAGCCCATCCATCTAAGAAAGGAAAAAGGGAGTTGATTAGTTTTAGTTGTGGTCTTGAATCTGATGATTCTGATCACAGATTACGCAACGTACGTATTTAGTTAGAATGAAGGCGAGTGGTGACTTCAGAATGCATTTCACCATAAGTGGTGGAGAAGGGGAGACTGTGAGCCACTAAGAGTAGTACACCATGCCTTTAGGGCTAGGGAAACCGCAATGCTAAGTGCATCTTTATCAACATTTTTATGTAGTATGGTCCCGTCTGTCAGTTCCACCTTTCCATGCCCCAAGTTGCAACTTTATTACTTATAGGTCTGCGTATTTATTGCCTCGCGAGATTGGGGTATACCAAGATTAATTGGGGTATACTCAGATTAATTGGACATGTGCCCTTACTAAGGGGAGGTCAAAACATGATAAAGTTATTTTAGTACCACTGCACTAATTAACTTAAAACTAAACCCTAAACTTAAAAACTAAAAACTGTTAATCTTCCTCTAATCAATCTTCTCTAATCCCTCTCATCTTCTCCTTCCTTTATCTTATTCCATCAACCAAAAATCAACCAAAAATTTCAATTTTGACATTCTACCGAAAATGGTTCGATCCATTAGCAAGAGAGATTCAACAGGTAACATGAAAAATACCAATCAGAGGGAAAGGTAAGGAAAAAGTTGGAACTAGCAAACCCGAAAATCCAATCCCTGATAATGTTGAAAAAAACCCTCCACTGGTGAAAAGAAGATTGTAAGTGATTTATAAACTCAAACCCATTATTCTGATGTGTTGTATGATTGTTATATTACGTTGAATTGTCGAAAATTACGATTTTTGTGTATTTAGTCGGCAAGGTCGATAGGTTAAAACCATGCCGATTGTTGATATTTTGTAAGAGCCGGCATGGTATCAGGATGAATAACCTGCCGATTTTCCATAGCAGCCATGGCGACTGTTAGACAATAACCATGGCCGGAAGGGTATATTAACAAACTCTGCCGACTTACATCTAGTCGGCATTGTCTTATACTTGTACCATGCCGACTTTAAATCACAGAAACTTGATTTTCATTAGTTAATTGTCGGCATCTTTCTTGAATAATACCATGCCGACTATGTAGTGGTCGGCGTGGTATATGATTACAACCCCTCCGACCATGATTTAGTCGGCAGTGTTTAGATTCTCGACCCTGCCGGCTGTATTACCAGAACCATGTTTCAATGTTTATAATTTTCATATCTCTTATTTGTGTATTGTTTAGGTTCCCAGAGGCAAAAATAGTAGATACCCCTTGTATTGTTAACAATGCAGCAGAGCTGTTGGAATTTATTGACAGGATTTATCCTGGTCTAAGGTTTATGGATAATCCTAGCAATCCCATCAACTATGAAGAATGCACATCATAAGAGGAGGAAGAAGATGAGGTTGATCCAAGAACTTTTTTCAGGGCATGTGACTTTTCTGGATTGAACCCCTATTACAATGAGGTCGGTGACTACATAGGTCCAGATAATGGAAAAGCAAAAGATGATGCTGCTGAAAAAGCTAGTGATGGTGAAAAAGCTAGTGATGTGGAGGAAGATAACAACAACAAGAAGGATCCATGAAATTCTTAAACTTTATTATGTTTTACTTGCTTTAGAAACTTAGTTGTGGTTTGAACTCTTTCATTATGTTTTGAACTCTTAGATTGTGGTTTTATACTTGTTAAACTTATGTTAATTTTCAGTTTCAGTCGCTTTAGAAGTTATTCTTTTTTGTGCAGTTTTAGACAATATTAGAATTGCAGTAAGTCGGCATGGTTTGTAAACTCGACCTTTCCGACCTTCCTAGGTTATATGCTATAGTGTTGTCAGGGATAGGTAGTCGGCATGGTTTGAAATCTCAACCCTGCCGACCTAAATGTTAGTAGTATAAAAATATTACTTTTTAAGTACAAAGACAAGCCATTGAATGCTCAACGGCTATAAATTTCAAAATCAAGATATTAGGTGTGTTGTTATTATAAAAGCATTCTCAACTTCATCTTCAACCTTGCATAAAGAATGGAAGTTTCAAGTGCAATACAACCAAATATTTGTAGTCTTTGTATACTAAGTGGTCATTTTCCAAACGATTGTCCCTTTGAAGGAAGCAAATGCACTATTGAAGGTTGTAAGGGATTCTTATTTCTCATGAAAGATGCAGTAGGAGATGTATATCAGTCGTATGCTTCAAAATGCACTGGTTGTAGGTTTTTCTATTGGATAGATGAGCACCTAGCTCCGTATGAAGATGAAGTTGCTAAAATCAACCTTCTACCATGCACCGATCCATGTTGCGACGGTAAGATGAAGCTAATTACCTCTCCTAAGAAATTGTGTACCGGAAAAAGATGCTATCTATGTCCCAAATGTGTTAGGGTTAAGTTTTTAACGTTTGTATGCTTTAATTAAGGTTTGTATGCTCTAATTAAGTTTTTAAGGTTTGAATTCGATGTATAGTCGGCATTGTAAAATTAAAAGCGTGCCGGCTGCTTTACAGTCGGCACTTAATAGTTTATAAACCATGCCGGTGAACGTGTAGTCGGCAGGGTGTATTATTATGAGAACATCCAGGAACAAGTTTTTTTTTTCTGCTCTGATCGGCATGGTTATCCTTATAAACCACGCCGGCGTATGTAAAGTCGGCAAGGCTCCCCTAATCTACCCTGCCGACTATAATGTATGAGAACATCCAGGAACAACTTTTTTTTTTGTTCTGATCGGCATGGTTATCCTCATAAACCATGCCGACCACAGAAAAGACGGCAACCTGACGAAACCAAGACCTTTCCGACCCTGGGACGGTCGGCACTGTAGTAGGGAAACAACCTTGCCGACCGTCCCAGGCCTTTTTTCCTGTGCTGTCATTCAGTGCCGCCGGCAGCCTAACGAATTTATAACATGCCGACCCTGGATGAGTCAGCAGGGTCGTGTAACAAATACAATGCCGACCAAAGGGGTATACACCAAAAAAACCACATCAATTTCATTCATTTGTAGTACTCCAAAGTACATTATACAAAACACGAATGCGATTACAAAAGTACTCCAAAAAGATTCCTTATTCCCTAATCATAATCACTCATCACTCAAATCTGTGGGAGGGAGTTCATTCAAATCTATTGAACCTCCTTTAGTCAAATCTATGGGACATTCCCTAGACTCATCTAAAGCATTCCAATGGTGCATGTTGTCCTCATAAAGTTTCATCCATTCCCTGCTCTTGTTGATAATGAACTTTTCCCAAAAACTAAACCTACAATGAGGAGGTAATGGACATTCCTTGTTGAGTTGTAGACTAATAAAATGATTATTATCTACCAAAGCCATAACAATTCTTCTATGCTTGAGATGTTCCACACAAACCGTATTTTTCGGTGCAAATGCTACACTTAGTCCTTTACTAAAAAAATGTACCACGCATGACCACGTATCCGTGAATAGATGGCCACACTCCGGCATTCTCAACCAATGATCCCATTTGACCGTTGCATTTACCTCCGGGCCTTTAACACTCTTTAGAAAATCTTTAAAAGTTACTTCTTTATCCTCCATGGAACCTTCTAGTATCATTGAGATATAAAACTCCTTGTGTTTTTCTAGTCGGGCGGCCATATTCTTTCTTATGTATTGACATTGGGTGAGATTCTCCTCAACCGCTCCACCTAGGTGTCCCAATTGTCGGGAGGCAACGTGAAACCCACATTTTCCATCCTTTGGGACGTCGTCGGTATCAATAACGAACTTTTGAATAATTTGAGGGAGTTGTACGCGATACTCTTCCAATACCGGTTTTACTTCCTTCCTCGGACGACCTCTTTTCTTCATAACATCTCCTTGACTTGCTTGACTCTCAAGAAGTGGAGTTTCATTTGGATTCAAGTTTGAAACGGTTGGTGTAGTTGTTTCTTTGCTCGGCTGACCCCTTTCCTTTACAACACTTGCTTGACTAGAGGTGGAGTGCTATTTGGATTCAAGTTTGAAACCATTTGTGTAGTTGTTTCTTTCCTCGGACGACCTCTTTTCTTTTTAGCCGACTCCTCTTTGTATTGCGCCTCGGTATAGTCATGTCCGGATGGATCGCATTTTGTACTGAAATACTCTTTAATTTGTTCCCTTTCTTCCGCCCTTGTCTTGGTAGGTGGTCTACCACAAAGATCTTGTTTCGCCGGTTCTTCAAGTTCTTCCATAAAAGGGTAAACAATCGGCATCAACTTGTGCTTCATAGTTTGTTTGTCCAACCTATTCAACTTGGGGTACTTGTCGAGGATTATTCTCCCAAGTTCCATGTCGCCAAACTCTTCACCGGGATCTTCTCTTGGAGCAGGTTTGAAAGATAATTGCTTCCAATAAGGATCGATATCTTCAATCGGAATGAGAGTTTTATACCTACCAAGCATATGACGACATGGAAGTCCGATAGCCTTCATTATCCTACACTTACAAGGAGTGTCCGTCTTATCATACTTTTGATACAACTTGAGATGTTTCATCATAAAAAATATTGCCCAGTGCGAGACGTTGCAATGTATACCAACAAGCAACCAATCATCCCTAGGGCTGCACAACGGATAGGGTGGGTAGGATATGGCCTATTTCGCCACCCTACCCGCTGACTGGCGGGTAAGAAATATTTTACCCGCCACCCTACCCGTCATTAAACGGGTAAGATCCTACCCGACCCATTAATTGGCGGGTAGGGTAGGGTAGGGTGGCGGGTATAACCGTTTTTTTTTTTTTTTTTTCATGTTCTCTATATACAAAATAAAAATTCTTCATCTTCCTTACTTTGTCTTTTCAAAAAAAAAAAAAAATGACTGATGAAGAAGAAAAAAGAATGGCTAAAATATGAAAACTCGTATGGTCCTTGAACTAGCTAGGAATTTTTTTGTCGTCACACTTTCTTCGAATTTATCTTAACATGACTATCCACGTCTTTCCCTGTATATCATTTTGTTCATGTTTTGACGGTGCACAATTACACGATGACCATTACTATTCACCAACATCCCATCACCGACAACTAGAGGTGATTGTCCGTCGCCAACCGACACTAAACACTACTACCTCCACCAACATGCACTCCCCAGCACCTCCGCCACTACTGTCAGCCCGCCGCCGACTCCACCACACCAACACCACCATAACCAGTATTAATGTCTACTGACGAAATTATAAGCTAATTTTGTACAGCCATCGAATGTGGCTAACGTACGTAAATGGAGCTCAACTACCTTTTACAGAGATAAATTTTCATACAGAGGTAACAGAGCCGTTGACGGACCCAAGAGTCCATTTAAATTCTTTTGTCTTTTCAATATAAAGCGATAAGTTTAAAAATAACGAAAAGATGGGCAGGAGAAAAAAACAATGGAAGGGTTATTTTGTCTTTTCAATATAAAGCGGGTAGGCGGGTAGGATAGGATAATTTGGAGCTTTACCCGTCACCCTACCCATTTAACGGCGGGTAAGAAATCTCTAACCGTCACCCTACCCGCCAAATAATGGGTAGGATAGGATACGGTTAAAACACTGGCGGGTAGGGTAGGATTGGCGGGTATGGGTAGGATATGTGCACCCCTAATCATCCCCCTTAAACTCCTTCAACTTACGGAAGCTACTTTCTTGGAATTTCTTTGTTATCTTGTTGATATCATTATTAGTGTACTCATGGATATCATGTTGCACCGTCACAATCCCATTTTGACTCGTGAAAAATAGAGCTTTTAGTCTACCATGAGCTTGCTCTACCATACTTGTGGATTCAAGTTTGAAATGTTTATAGTCGTAAGTAAAAGCATACACAAACCTCTTTTTGTGTGGCCTCAACCATTGTCTCTTGCAATATTCCACTACTTTGGGATAATTAGTCCCCCAATCATCCTCGAACTCCTTCAAGTTGATCTCATATCTTTCCACACTCATCGACCAAACCAACTTATCCCACGCTTTCATGAATAACCCAAACTTGATCTCGCCTTCTTTCCATTCTTAATCTTCTTTCTTCTTCTCTTCCTCTCTCTCCTCTTTAGTTAGTTTACTAAGACGTTCATCTTCCTCCTTTTCAAGTTTAGTGCCTTTCTTTGCCTTTGGCTTTTGGATATGATTCCTACAATTCTTTCTAAGATTGCATTGTATATGCCAAGTGCAAAGGAAATTGTGTGCATTGGGAAAAACTATCCTCACGGCGTTCATTATTGCTTGCTCATTGTCGGTCACTATAACCCCGGGAGTCTCGTCTTCATGGTAGAGAAGCTTCAAAGTTTCCAATGCCCAAATATAGATATCATCCTTCTCGCGATCCATAAAACACCATGCCACCGTGAACGATTGCTTATCGGAGGTTTGTCCAACAATGTTCAACAAAGGCATGTTGTACCTATTCGTCTTATAAGTACAATCCATGAAAAAAACTTGGTAAAAGCACCGCGCCAATTGAATCATATCGGGATGCGCAAGAAAAATACGATTCACCTTCCCCTCCGATGACTTGTGGTATCTCACCGTGTAGTTGTATTTGTGTGCCAACCATTGTGATTCTTCCATCCCATTCAATTGTTTTGATGGTTGTCTTGGCCGCATAAATTGTAGACAATGAAGAAAGGTTATGCGGGTCGTCCCTCTTGAACTTACTAAGTAGCTTGCTTGTTTTAATTCCCCAACTTGTTCTTACTTGTTCGAACTCGTGCGATTTCAACTTGGCAACTTGGCAGTGCCCAACAAGACTTTCCGGATCTTTATGGTTATGCCAACCAACATCAACTCTATTCATTCTCCACTTGTCATCGGTTTCTTTGTTCCTCCAAAAAATAATCTTGAATGGGCATCCACACTTCTTTGACTTCGTCTTGTACACCCTAGTCGTCTTCTTATCATACACATAACCCTTTCTCTTGTGACTTGCGTCCGGCGACCCACTACACTCTCATACCATTTCAAACCGCGTAGATTTTTGCTGGATGTTTTTCACTAGAACGCACATCTTCTCTTTTTATTTCTCAACAATCCAATTTATGGCGTCATTTTTTTCCTTCCATTCCAAATCATTAGCATAATGTGTGGAAGTATCAGGACCCCTAACATTGTGAGCTTGAGGCTGATCCATCATCGGTACCAATGCAATCTACAAAACAACACAAGTTAGTTGATATGTAATACAAAAGTCGGCAGGGTCGATATATAAAACAGCGCCGGCTAAATAACGGCCGGCTTGGTCGTAGAAAAAAAGGGCGTCGACCAAAAAAACAGTCGGCAGGGTCGACGAACCAGAACAATGCCGACTTAAGCATGTTTCAAAATCGTTTCCTGTGCTGCAAAAAATCTTGTAGTCGGCAGGGTCTATATATAAAACCACGCCGGCTAAGCTACAGCCGGCTTGGTTGTAAAATAAAACACTGCCGACCATGCTATAGTCGGCAGGGTCTACGTACCACTACAATGCCAGCCTAAACATGTTTCAAAACACGACTTCTGTGTTGCAAAAAAAACTTGTAGTCGGCATGGTTCATATTTTCGGCCTTGCCGACTAGAATACTGCTCATGAAAAGTCGGAGCATTGGGTAATATATACCACGCCGGCTTTTACGGTCGGCATGATCGAAAATCGTCGACCCTGCCGACCCTGTGAAGCAAAAGTGAAAAAACAAAACTAAAATCCATCATTTGCATGGAAAAATCACAATCTTCACCACGTATGTTGTCTACCTGATTACTTGTAGCTTCATTCTCTTCTTCTTGGTCATTGGATTCTACGTTTGGCTCAAGACATTCATCACTTCCATACCCATCTTGAGTATGAGGAAAATAAAAGTGAGGATCATCCATATAATACATTTGATCATGGTATGGTAGATCATCATACAAGTACTCATCTGTAGGAGGAAAGTTAGAAGACTCCCCCACTTCAGAATCAGGATTTGAATCACTCATCTCACAAATTTCCCAAAAACCATAACTTTTCCCCCCCAAAACCTCCTCTACTACTTCATACTCTTTCCTACTCTCAATTATTTCCAAACCTACTCATGTAAATCAACTAACTAATCTAACTAAGTTAACTAATCTAATCATTTCAATTAAATTAGTGTTAATCATTGTCGGGGCAATTTTTCCATTTAGAAATTACAAGGTTAAGGGGTGGCTGATTTTACTTCACAATGACCTAGCTTTTGTCTTATTCGGTATACCCCAATTAATTTGGGTATACCCCAATTAAGCCAGGATTTATTGGTGTAAATGTATACTTTTGGAGTTATTACTTTCATTTTTCTGAATAAAATATTAGAAACATTACATGTTACGAGCAAGATGCAACCTCCGAAAGTATAAACAAAAATAAAAAAACAAAACCAGCTAAAAACTTGTCAGAGAATTCTAGTATAACAAAGTGGGCTCGATGGACGTTTTTGGTACGACGGAAGACAAATATTATACTCTCTTCTTTTATAAAAAATAGGTTTGTTTCCTTGTTTGGGTGTGTAAAAAAGAAAAAGGTTTGTTTCTTTAATTAAAAAGTCCAGTGTTATTAGCTTTTTTTTTTCTTTTTTTATACTAAGATGAGAATTTTATCAATGGTTGGAAATAGTTACACTATTCATGTCAGCTTGTAATGTTGCCAACTTATCTGCTTGTAATGTTGCCAACTTGTAAGTTTGGTGGATGCCGGATCCAACTTCTACTTAATTGAAAAGAACGAGCATGCTTCGCCAACTTATCTGCTGGTTTATCATACTGCTTATTAATAGATTTGCAAGTCCATAATGGATACTTGCTAAAGAAACTATAATATCGAAGCTCATGGTCTGCAATTCCCATCTGACTTGTTGATAGCCTCCTTTAGCTTCTGCCACCACGTTCTGAGCATCCAATTCAAAACACACATGTTGTAAGTTCAGTTCTTCCGCCCATAGCATATCCTGCATCGGCCCTTCTATCTCTGCATGTTCTGCATCTAAGTGTCAAATGTTATTAGTTTATTAAGTTGCCGGACCACTTTTTCTATTTCTTTTTCCCTTTTTATACAAAGAGGAGATTATTTTCTCTCTCCATTTTCTATCTAATATTAAATCAATGGGACCAAGGATAAATTAGTAAAAAGTATGAAAAATAACTACAATGATTGATTATCTTAGTCTAAACAAGCTTATTTTTTAGAAACGGAGGGAGTAATTGAGACCATAGATACCCTAATTGCATGTCAGGAATCCAGGACATTAAATTAGAACACTCAATGAGCCTTTGTCGGTTAAACAGAAAACTAAGCACATTGACTTTGTAAGGAATGTTGATAATGAAGATGCGACTGAAATGTTCCGCCGAGCAACTGTTGAAGTAAAAAAAGGCCTGGTAGTCGTGGAGGAGAAAGTCAATGAGGCGATACTGCTAAACGAGGACGGGGGGTGTTCGTGAATGAATTTTTAGTTTGTTTCTTTATGTGTTAGACATGTATCATCAAGGTTAACGGTTGGACAATGTTTCTTTATGGTTATTTGGACAAATATTTCTTTTAATTTTTGGACAAAGGTTGGATTTCTAGTTGTTGAATGAATGTTTGTTTAGTTATGTTATATTTCAATAGATTATTCATCGGGATTTTAATACTTCTAAAGTGACGACCAAACCAGGGTCGTCACTTTTTTTTTTTTTTTGCAGACTGACAACCCTGGTAGCAGAAACTGTGTAGTTACCAGGGTCGTCATCTTAAGAACGCTACGATCTAGACGAGCATGTCTTACTCGTCAGCTTTTTAAACCATTATAGTGTCGACTAAAGGTAGATGGATATGACGATTTATTGTATGGAAAATTGCTAACAATCGTCAGGTTAAGAACCATGACTTAGTCATCAGCTTTTTAAACCACTATAGTGCCGAATAAAGGTAGATGAATATGACCGTTTTATGTGTGAAAAAATGTTAATAGTCGTCAGGTTAAGAACATTACAACCTTGAAGACCATTTGTTGGTCGTCAACTTTTAAAATCACTACAATGCCGACTAAAGGTAGACGGATATGACCATTTCCTGTGCTACCATATTATTAGTCGTCAGGTAACAAAACCATTATCATGCCGACCATGACTGGTCGGAAATGTAATGAAAATAATACCATAATGACGTGTTCAAAATTCAAAATTTTACAAGTACAACTGCATTGATTTCCCATCCCAATGGCTAGATTTGAGCATTATCGTATAAATATACTAGTTTTCTCTACAAAACAACAAACACCAGGTTTCATATACTCTACAAAGCTCAATTCATCATTTACTCTTTCCAACTCTATTCATACCTCTACATACAAGCATGATATCATTTGACTCCGCCGATGTTTTGGCCATAATTAAAACATGTAAATCGAAAGTCTAGTTGTAGATCTCTCCCCCATAAAGATAGAATCTGAAACTTTTTGGCGAAGATATATAATCAATACCGTCGAGATATGGAAATCCATAGATAAAATATCTTCAACAAAATCGTGATAGGCACCAAGTTATCCAAAAAGGCATCTGTGATTTTATAGCTATCCACCAGTGGATCCTTAGCCATTTAAGCTTGATGGTCCCATAATTTGTGGTATTTTTAGAGTTTCTATTACATAAGTCAAGTTGTTTGATCTTCCATTATAACAATACTAACAAAGTAAGTTTGTGTTTGTGTTTTTGTAGGAGGAAGTCACGAAAAAGTACTTGGGGGTAAAGGGGGAAGCATTCACATTGGATGAAATCTATCATTTCATGAATCCAAAATATCCAGAGTTTGACCAGGACTCTATGTTGGGTGTCGCCGGACTGGAAGAATCTATGTTGGGTGTCGTCGGACTGGACGAAGATTCTTCCAGTGAAGGTTAAGACTTATAGTAGTAGATTCTATGGGTAAACATCTATGTATACCCTCACAAGACTATAACTCTTCAACTAGGTCGCATAGGGTTTAAAAGTCTTGGTGCACATGCTAAGTGCATCTGTGTTTCCTACGAACGTGAGTTAGATTTATGTTCCAATCAATGTACTAACTAATATTGCATGATAAAATAGATAACATATTTTGACATTCAGTTTTTTGTTGGGTATAAATCAAAACGAGATTTGCCGGTGTGCCTCCATACTTCTCGTCTTTTCATGTGTTAATTGTCAGGGGCACATAACAAGGATAGTGAATCTAAGTCACACCGAACCTTTGCCCATCTTGATCCGTTGCTTGCAAGCCCATTTGAACTATCAAGTTTGACGAGCACCATTAATGGCAAACTTGGACTCGTGATGTTGGGTAGTACTTTTCAAACTAGCTGTGTTGGTAGTAGATGTGGCCTGGTTTTGCAAACCAAACAACCTAAACCCCAACATAAGCTAGTCTCGCCGGGTTGTCGGTGAAGAAATAAGTTAGGGAGCTTATAAAGTAGTAGATGCCGCACATATTAACTCAACAAACCACTCAAAAAGCCCAACTCAAATTCATGGCTATACTTTTCATGTATAACCACACGGGCTTCAACAACAAACTCCCAAACAAACCAAAAACCCTAAACCAAACTTTCCCAACAAACCAAAAATCCCATAAAACCAAAATTCCACATAACCAAAGCCCATTTTCATGTTATATTTGTTAATGGTTAGTAAATTTTTAGACTTGTTAAAGTTGAGTTAATCCGATATGATCTCGAGAATGTTGATTTTCCTCGATTAACGAAGCTCAACCTCGCTCCCGCTAACAATAATCTCTTCCCTTTTCTCTTATCAACATAGTTCTCTCGGTATGAGTGAGGACAATGTTTGATTTAGGTTTGGGGTGCATTTGCATATTTTTGTATTTAGAGTTTTTAGTCTTTTTAACCTTTATTTCAAAAAAAAAAAAAAATTCAAAACTCTTTTGTAAAACCTCCAACTTTTAGAGATTTCAGAGTCACCCGAAATAATGAATCGGGAAGTGCCGGAGTAAATCGGGTTCCTTAGTTGATTAGAGCGTTAAAGTTGGATTTCATAGAGAGCGAAATTGTTTAGATATTCTAGTAGAATTGTGATCACCCATAGTGGAGACTACCCATTTTACATCAGTGAGGCACCAACTCAAATTTTTGCAACTTTCTAAAAAGTCATAGGAGTGTGTGTCACCGTTGTAGGAATGTGAGCTACCCAACTTCGCACCATTTTCAAATTTACTTTTGATCTCTTGAGTGCAAGTTTTTGTCAATCATGAGGGTGACGTCTAAAGAGAAGAAAACTCCTTAAATATCGATTAGCTAGCATCACTCTCTCTCAATCTATTGTAATATGGAAAGGTAGTCCAAGGTTTATATGCAACAAAACAGGAGAAAAGAAAATAGGATGAGAATTAATAAAATTTATAAAATCAAGACAATACAAGTTGGGAAAAATTGAGTGATAAAGTACTTTGTCCATGGAGTTAGTTATTTCATTATTTGTATTTTTATTTTCACTTATTAAAAAAATCAAAAAAATCAAAAAAAATCAAAAGTCAAAAATATATTGTAGTTTATTTTCTTATTTTTGCTACCACCATGGTAAAGAAGAGTTCAAAAAAGAAAAATCCAAACAACAAGGAATTTGAGAAAAGTTAAAATTGTCAAGTTTGTGAAGTTTAGAAGTTCGTCATCGCATTCTGGAGTCAAGACGTTTCTATGGTTTCTTATGAAAGAGTGATATTAATTGCCCGGGTGAGAAGTGAGTGAGTAATCCTACCCCTTGCTAATGGTTGATTTCCTTTTCTTAGAGATCATCGTAAAAGATTCTCTTTGTCCACACACTTCGTGGAGTCTCAGTTTATTTCGAAGGTTATCCTTCTTATTGTGATTTACTCCGCTCCGGTTGAGACTAAAAAATCTTTTTGAGTGCAATTATCATAAAACCCTAATGGTGAGGCAGGGTCGAGGCTTATGATCACAATCTAATCCGAATTCTTTCATATGGTATGGTTACTTCTCGCTCGCACTTAAGGATGAGAATGTTGTTCTTCGATAGTTCTAACTTCCACATTACTAGCATGCGAAACTCTATGTCCTCATAGCTTCTTGGATGCTTGAGACTCTTTACATAAGTTGGAGAAGGTTTTGTGGGTTAAACCCTGATCGTCCACTAGGGACACCAGGGGTTTATAGTGCATACGCTAAATGCATTCGAGAGACTCGGCGACAAGGGTAAATTTCTTCAGTTTTTCACTCTGAGGACAAGTAAAATTGGGTTTGGAGGTATTTGATTTGCCAAATAGTGCATATTTATACACCTTTTTATTAAGATATTATCTCGTATTCGTGTTTTCTTTTGTTTTCAAGAATAAATATTGTATTAATTAATTTTGTGTTTTAGTTGGGGGTAAAGGGGGAAGACATTCTTGACATTTGATGATTTCGAATCCCGGTCACCGCTCTAGCATCATTTCATCAAAAATCCAAAATATCCTTCTAGCGAGGCCTTCTCATCGTAGTTTTGGTTTTCAAGCGTCCTGCTAGAGTCCATGTTGTCGGCTTCTCACCTCCGCCACCTTCTTCGACACCACACCAACACCATGACTACCGGACATTCGTTGTGTTTGTCTTTAAAATACTTCTCATAACTCTATAAAGATAAACAAGACTAGGTTTCTCTTAAATCAATCATGGGAGTCATGAGGAGAGCCAACAATCGATGCAGAGAGTACCGGGTGCGAGAGATTAGGTTTGATTTGTTTCTCTGTTATTTCAATTTGGGAATTAGGGTTTGAGAGTTTTCAGTTGCATGTATAAATAGGGACGAGTTGTGTTGATAGAGAGCACGCCTGGATTAGCCAGTGCTGTCATTTAGATTTAATTTGGTTGTTGTTTTAATTTAGTTGCTAGGTTTCTCAATGAAAGATTCCAATATTGATTCTTAATATTATATTGGGTAATACAATGCTTTTCTTTATTGGCCCTTAGCTACTATAGAACAAGACATTTACTAGCACGATTTTTGCTGCTTATAACTTAGTTTAGGTTTATTTTCATTACATCTCAGCGTGACGGCAAAACATCTTATTTACCAATTGCATGTCACAATGTTTAAACGCGAGTTAGATTTATGTTCCAAATAGAAACAATGTACTAACTAATTTTGTGTTTTTATGGTAAGCTGAGTTAGATTTATGTTCCAATCAATGTACTAACTAATATCGGGTATTTGACATTAAATAACAAAAGGAATCGTTGATGGAATTAGGTTTTTGAAGAGGTGCACAAGCATCACTCTTAAAAGATTCTCTTCAGCACGGTTTAACACTGGAAAGCTTGGCGACTAATCCAGGGTCGTCATTTGTTGTTTTAGCAGAATAACAATTGTAACAAAAAATACAATATAATGAACAAGGTCATCCTTTTTCAAAATTACAACCTTGACGAGTACATTTTAGTCGGCATGTTACGTATTGGTACGTCTCCGACTAATTATGCTTATATAACACCTTTCTATGTATGGCAAAACTCATTTGGTCGGCATTATGGTATTTAATAACTAAGTTATTTAGGAAGTCGATACCTGTGAAGTATCGTGTGTATTCTATGCATGTACTGCATCATGATGTGGTAAAGTGACGGGTGGTGATCACCATGACGCCTCACTGACCAATTAACTCATGACCAGGGTTGTATAACCAAGCCGGTGAAGTTGGACGGACGAGATGATCTTTGAGACACTCATCTGCGGCCGTTGATGGAATTAGGGTTTTGAAGAGGTGCACAAGCATCACTCTTGACTTGGTGAATCCAAGCTTGGGATACAATTTTGACAGGGCCGATCGTGCATGTGTGTAGACGACATGACAGTGTAGGCGCCCATATCTCATTGTCTCGTGAAAGTGTGATCTGGGCCACTCAATTTATCCGGTGAAGTTGAGTGGTCGAGATCGATTTACAACAGAAATCTGGTGCCGCAAAAGCCGCGCATCATGCCAATTTTGGGCGCGCGTTCCAAGACTACCAAGCTTGGTTGGTCTTGGCCGATCAGCCCAGCGTGCATACGGTGGTATGGTGTATATACCTATACTTCATCGTCCCATAGAAACGTGATCTAAGCCACTCAATTTGTCCGGTAAACTTGAGCGGTCGAGATCAGTTTGTGGTTGGGAAGTGTGACCACGCCTAGCTTGGGCGCGCGAATCAAGGTGTACATCCAAGTTTGGTCTTGGCTGATCGGGTGGGGAGATAGGTGGGCCCATAGTGATCGTGTTGATACTTACCGGACCTGCTTAGTCTATTCCTGGACCCTTCATTCGTGTAGGAGAAAATGGACGCTCGTGATCGCGACACAAACCCTAATTAAGTTTTGCCGGCCGTGTGTCATACCCAGTTTGGGGCGCACGAATCAAGACGACCAACCATAGTTGGTCTTGACCGATCAGTCAGGTATGTGGGCGGGCCCACGGTGTTCGTGTTGACATGCTATGGGCCCTTTGAATCTACATCTACACCCTCCATCTATGCCTGCGAAGATGGATGGTTGAGACTGTTTTGCGATACATGTAATGTGCCGCAAACCCTAATTTAGGGTTTTCCGTCCATACTGCTCTGGTTTGGACGGTTTGGCAAGCTATGCCACCCTTTTGGGGAGGCCGACCATGCGGGGCCCGCGTTGGGTCGGTAGTGAATATTCCAATACCTGCTTAGGGTCATGGATTCAATCTAATCCATCCAATCATGCTGGTGATGTTGGATGGTCGTGATCGTTTCTGAGACTGAGATGGTCAGTTCAGGTTCAAATATGCTCAATCGGGCTAGTATAACACACCGAGAGTTGTAGCATGTAAGGGAATTTCGTACATGTTTCATTATTAATGCTTGGAGGTTCGTGTTGCTCTGCTGAGAACAACGCTCAGTCGTCACGCCGCACCGGTAATGAGTACATGAAATACAAGGCTAGATATGCATTAATTAATAATGTTGTAAATTCACAGGGTATATGGGATTGTTGTCACATGCTCCAACATGGATGAATTTCGTGTATTTAATTCACAGAATTCTGGGATTGTTGCCACATGCTCCATTCTAGGTGAATTAATAAAGTAAAGAAGTATTCATCACTTATTAATGGCTTTATCTTTTGCAGGATGTCAGCGCATAATTTTGGCCTTTATAATTTTAGCCTTAAATGAAAATCCACCATCAACAGGTACACATACCCGGTATGGATACCAAAAAGATTTTCTCGTGAACTCAGGAAGGTACGTATACCTAGTATGGATACCAAAAAGATTTGTATACTCCTGAACTGTTTTTGTCTTAAGGGTACTCATACCCATTATATGTACCATGACAAAAATAACTCACAATCTGGAAGTAAGTACACTTACTTACTTAGTCGAATATTTCAGATCCATCAGAATTATTTCTATGAGATAATCAGCATGTGAACAACTCTCTAAAAACACATCTAGACTTATTTGATCACATTATAACCTATGGTTGTGACTCAAGATTAAAGTCTAAAAGTGTTATATGAAAATGGCTAAGCTTATAGTTCGTCTGGCTAGTTTCGGCTAACCTTTCATGAACAAGTCATTATACATGGTTCGGTTATGATTCACCCTAACCAGAGTGTATATTTTCTTTTGTTTATCTCAAGTCAAAGATTCATCTAATGGTGGATATTGATTTCTTGATTCCGAAGCTACATTAGCTTAAATCTAAAGCAACCTTTTATCTTGAAAGTATATAAAAGGAGAATCTCAAGCAACTGTGATTTCTGAATCCATGAATGTTCTTGTGTGTCTTAGTTGTTAAACATTTTTAGGTTTATTGACTAAAAAGACTTCATTTAGGGATTCGTGAAGCCAGGCTCGACTATCATTATCTTGATAGTTCGTGTATCCTGATCTTGCTACTGATTGTTGAGTCCCACTTCGATCAGACAAGATAGATAGAAATTGTAAAGTTATTCATCTCAGACTTTGTAATTCCACAAGTATATTCCTATATAAAGATTCTTTGTTGAAATCAGAGTAGGTTTTACTTGTGAGGTGAATAATAATCTAGGTTGCTCTTCAGGAGTCGTAAGTATCGGATTTTAAGGTTTGTTATACCTAGTCTACTGCACACGATTTCCTATCTCAATTTGATCTAACAATCATAACGAAAATTATATATAGGCTTTTCTGTGGGAGGAAGATTGGGTTAAAGTCTTCAATTAAGTAGAAGAAACTCTTAGGATGTAAAGGACGTCATCTAAGGCAATCAATTGTGCAGAGTTTTGCGAGATTTAAGAGGAGTAAGGAGCAAGAATGTAACTGAATTACTGTGACGGTTGATTCGGTCTCAACTACATTCCATTCTGAAGTATTGATAGTAAGATAAAGTCTGTAACGGCTTAATACAGTTTGGTGTTCAAATATGGACTAGGTCCCGAGTTTTTTTGCATTTGCGGTTTCCTCATTAACAAATTTTTGTGTGTTTGTGTTATTTCTTTTCTATATTATATTGTTTATATATTTATATAATTGAAATATCAAAAGTTGTAAGTAAAATCAATCAAAGTATTGGATATGACTTGATTGATCTTGGATATTGATCTTTGGAACCGTCCAATTACTCTCACGATATAATCAGGTTCACAGACTTGTTTCTGTTTATATATTGATTGTGAGAGAAATAGAGATAAACTCTTCATATAATTCCCGATTGAGTTTCGGTAAGTAGTAAATCTCGGAATTTTATTCGAGTTTAGTTCACACTTGTTGCCTAAGAAAGACTTGGTTGTGTATTTTGGTACCCCGCATTTTCAATTGGTATCGGAGCAGGCAAACACGCGAAAGACCCTATAAGTGTATGTTTGAAGCAATCTGGCTATATGGACAAAAGTTTTATCTCTAATAACGTATCACTAGTTCATACTATACCAGATCCCGAGTGTGTTCGACAAACCATCGATATAGATTTTGGTTGTGATCTGAAGAAGATGATCAAAAAACTTTGTCATGAATAACAACTATTGATAAGGAAAATTGATGGACTTCACTTTGAAGTTTATATCAAAGACTCTGATCTTCGAGAAGGATTTGAAAGGAAAAAAACTCTCCAGTTAAAATTGGATGATCAGATTCAAATTAATAAAGAGACAATAGCAAAGTTAGCAGATTCAAAATCTTCTCTTGCTCAAGCTCTTAGGAATTCGAATTCTGTTGAAAAACCTTCCAATATTACCAAGGATTCGAGCAATTCTCTTCTTGTTTAAAGAATTGTCGATAGTCTGGAGATAAACAAGGACTAGGCTTTGTTGAAAACGATGCGACTCAAGATATGTTGGCTCCTGTATATTTTGTGGTTCCCCCAAGCATTATCAATATACATGTAAGCTTTTCGCGAAGAAGTTAAAGGTTGCAAGTATTCTTAACAAGAAAGCTGAAAAAAAAAATTTGTCTAACCTTAGAAGTCTTACAAATCTGACAGGACATTCCTTTAGGAACAGTAATGTTAGTATGGGAGCTTTCGCTTTAAAGTCAACATCATCCTTTCAATGTTTTTTTGACAGTAGTTATAGCCGGCGTATGACAGGTGACCTTTTGTGGTTTGTGAAATTAATGGAGGACTTGCAACGTTCGGAGACGGGAGTTGTTGTTATATTAGCAAAAAGAGAAACGATCAAACTTCTTGGTATTCCTGAAATACATGATGTAGTTTACGTCAAAGGTATGACTGCAAATCTTCTTTTTGTTCGTCAAATTTGTGACAAAGGCCATAAAATTATCTTCAGTGCTAGGATGTGACAGTGAAGATAAGTCTGGAAAAATAATCTTTTAGGGTATACGTGGCAAAAATAATTTTTATATTCTAGATTCTCGGTTTAATCTTTGTTGTAATCTTACTAAGGTGGAATATACGCATCTTTGGCATGAGCGTTTTGGTCACATCAATTATCGCCTTCTTAGCAAGATTATTAACAAATAAATTGTCAAAGGTGTTCCCAAAATCAATGCTAAGATCAATGATGTTTGTGGAGGTTGTTAGAAAGGTAAACAAGTAAGAGTCCCGCACAAATCATCACAAGAAATTACCACCAAGGCTCCACTTGATTTAATTCATATGGATATTTTTGGAACCATTCAACAACCTACTTTTAATTTGGAGGGAAGAAATATGCTTTGGCAATGGTCGATGATTACACCATATTTACTTGGGTGGCATTCTTAGCACATAAAAATAAGATCTTAAGTGAGTTCAAGATTATTGATAATAGAATCCAGAATGAACAAGGTCGCAAACTAAATAAATTAGGAGCGGTCGTGGAACCGAATTCAAAGACACCAAAGTGTTCGAGTTCTGTGACAAACTAGGTAATATTCTACAATATTCACCACACATAACTCCACAAGCTAAAAGAGTTGCAGAAAGGAAGAATAGAAGTATATAGGAAATGGCTAGGGTAATGCTTCACAACAAAAACTTACCTCTAAAATTTTTGGGAGAAGTTGTATTTATAGCATGATACTTGATCAATCGTGTGTATTTACGGTCACGAACCCTAAATACTCCATATGAGTTATGGTATAGTAAGAAACCTAACTTACACTATCTCCGCGTGTTTGGAAGTAAGTGCTACATTCTCAAGGATCGAGAACAAAGAGGCAAATTTGACTCAAAAAGTGACGAAGGTATTTTCCTTGGCTATGCATCATACAGTTGTGGTTTTAGAGTATACAATCTCAGAACTCATGTTATGATGGAATCGACAAATGTTATTATAAATGATTTGAAATATTTTCGTCATGATGACTCTCCTGCTGAGTTACCTCCTTTGGAGATAACTGAGAAAGTCATAGAAGTTCCGCAATCAGTGGAAGTTGTACCAACGGTTACCAATCCTGATGTTTTAGCTGACGAGGAAACAATCCATAACCAGGGTATTCCCGTTGAACGTGCCACTCCACGACACTTGTAGGTTCAAAGGAATCATGAAACTGACAATATTATTGGAGGTACGGAATCCACTGCTAAGACGAGAAATCAACTTCGAAATATCTGCAATTTTGGATGTTATCTCTCGCAAGTGGAGCCCAAAAACGCTGATGGAGCTATTAATGATTCCTTCTGGGTGAGCGATATGCACGAAGAGATAAATAATTTTAAAAGAAAAGATGTATGGGAACTTGTACCTTGTCCCTCTAATATCAATATTGTTGGTGCAAAATGGATATCTAAGAACAAGTTAGATGAATTCGGTACAGTGGTCCGAAACAAGGAAAGACTTGTCGCTCAAGGATATTCACAAATTGAAGGTATTGACTTTGATGAAATCTTTTCTCATGTTGCACGCCTTGAGTCCATACGACTTTTATTGGCTTATGCTTGTTTTCTCAAGATTAAGCTATTTCAAATGGACGTAAAATATGCATTCTTAAATGGGTGTTTAAAGGAAGAAGTTTGCGTTGCTCAACCTAAAGGTTTGAAAGTCCAGAATATTACAATCATGTCTTTAATTTCAGAAGGCATTATATAAATTTAAACAAGCACCTCGAGCATGGTGTGAAAGACTTACTACTTCGCTTCTTAGAAAAGGGTTCTCAAGAGGTGGAGCAGATAAAACACTGTTTACCAAATGGAGTGGAAAAAACATTCTTACTGCTCAAATTCATGTAGATGATATAATTTATGGATCTACATCCGAGAAACTTGCCAAAGAATTTCAAACTTCTCTTGGTAAGGAATTCTAGATAAGCAATGTTGGGAAATTAAGATTATTTTTGGGTCTACAAATTCAATAACATAAGGATGAAATTGATAATTCTCAAGAAAAGTATGTAAAGTATCTTATTAAAATATTTAGTCTTGATAAAAGTACTTCTAAGCTAACTCTCATGCCCTTGATCTTTAAAGTCTATAAAAGGAGAACCTTAAGCAACTGGGATTTTTGAATCCCTGAAACTTTTCTTGTGTGTAGTAGTTGTAAACTAGAGTTGTCCATTCCTTTAAACCTTTCCAGGTTAAGCGACTATAAAGACTTCGTTTAGGGATACATGAAGCCATATTTATCTTGATGGTTCGTGTATCCCGATCTTGCTACTAATTTCTGAGTCTCACTCCAATCAGCCATGATAGATAGAAATCGCAAAATTCCTCGTCTCAGACTTTGTGATTCCAAAGGTGTATTCCTCTATAACGATTATTTGTTGAAATCGAAGTAGGTTTTACTTGTGAGGTAAATAATAATCCAGGGTGTTCTTTGGGAATCGTAAGTATCGTATTTTAAGGTTTGCTAGACCTAGTCTACTGCAAACGATTTCCTACATAAACCACACATAGGCTTTTCCATGGGAGGCAGATTGGTTTAAAGTATTCAATTGAGTTGAAGAAACTCTTAGGTTGTAAAGGACGTCAGCTAAGGGAATCAATTGCGCAGAGTCTTGCGAGATTCAAGAGGCGTAAGGAGCGCGACTATAACTGAATTACTGTGACGGTGGATTCGGTCTCAACTACTTTCCAATCCGATGATTGATAGTAGGCTAGAGTATGTAGTGGCTTAGTATAGTTTGGTATTCAAATCTGGACTATGTCCTGGGGTTTTTCTGCATTTGTGGTTTCCTTGTTAACAAAATTTCTGGTGTCTGTGTTATTTCTTTTCCGCATTGTTAGAGCATTGCTCGGTCGAACTCGCATGCGTTGCTATCTCAAGCATGTTTGTCAATATTAGTGATCAAAACTATATGTCTTGATTTCTAGTATACTTATTACTAAGTCTCGGTCTAGGATAGTCAAGTATAATTGAGCTCCAGACTCCATGGCAATTATCTTACAAAGACGAAGAACTACTCGAGGAACCAGTAGAACTTCATTCGACTAAAAGGTATGCGGAGACTTGAACTCACCTGTCACTCAAAAGTCTATTCTATCTCCTACTCATGAGACAATAGTCGTATAAGTATGATAGTTTTCATACATACACATTTGCTATTTCGAGCCGAGTTTACTCGCCTATCTTTTTCTCGAAATATGTGTTGGTAAGCTTTCGCTTTAACCACATTTCATCTTTACCCGTGATGAAAGTCATGATGACGTTTCAATCTTGAAAATAGCTTTGATTACGATAGTCGTGAATAACGATTGTTATAACATTATAGAAGAATGTTTCAATGATTGAAATGTAGAGTTGAGATTATGATCTATGGATATAAGCATATATAGTGTGTTCACACATTAGTCTATAAATCCATGTACCGGAAACCAAGTGCGTGCATATGTGTGCATGCGGTATTGGTGAAGGAGACGGGTTGGGTATGCGTACCCGTACGCGTACTGGCGGAAGTTTTCAACTGAAAATTTCTGCTGAGTTTGTAGTTTGCAAACTAGTAAACCAGTCACCTTAGGTAAGCGTACCCACGGAAGTTTTCGAACCGAAAATCTCTGCTGAGTTTGTAAACTCAAATCCAGTAGCTAATGTACGCATACCCGTACGCGTACCCAAGCTGGTTATTTCTCAAATCGGTAGTTCATGAACTTAAAACAATAAATTATAAGGAATGCAATCTTTGTAAACCATGGGTATATTGTTCATGAATTGATTCAAATGAATCAAACCGATTTTGTTTCAATTGTGTCTATGAATAAATACCTAAGCAATTGAACAACTCTTCAACTAGTTCTTATGAGTCATTTGAACTAGTTATGAGAAAGATGAATAGGGTTAATATGAAAGTGCTCATATGGCTAACCATTGGTTAACTATTTGTGAACCAACTAAGTGTACACGTTTAGGTACAGTTACTCAAACCTAAATGAATACATTTCATTTGTGTGTGACAAGCTAAGTTTCGATCTAACGGTTGAAAGATATTAGCTTGTATCTAATCAGGTTTTTCATGTAATGGTGAATATTGAATGCTTTGTTACCAAGGTAACTTAGATTGCAAACCCTGATTTGAAAACTATATAAGGGGAACTCTAGCAACTGGAAAAACTAATCCCCACACAACCTATGTGATACTAGTTGGTTTTGCTAGAGTCGATTCTCCTTTAACCTTAGGTTTCTTCTCGAGACCCTGTAGGTTAACGACTGAAAGACTTCATTGGGATTGTGAAGCCAGATGAAACTACTTCTCTTGTAGTAGAGCGATCTGATCTTGCCATTTTCTATCGTACTAGTTCAATTGAATAATTGACTTGAGATTATATCTCCGATAGGGCAAGATAAAAAAGAAATCACAAACATCTTCGTCTCATCGTCTGTGATCCCACAATATCTTGTTTCGCTACCATATGATTAACACTATTGTGAGGTGATTGATAATACTAGGATGTTCTTCGGGAATATAAGTTCGGATTATCAATTATGTTAGAGCATGGCTCGGTTGAACCCACCAAGCGTTGGTATTTCAAGTTTGGTTGTTATATTTTAGTGAATCAAAACTCATGTTAAGAGTCGCTTGATTATGTACTAGAGTCAACTTCATATAGGTTAGCTTGAAAGTATTAGGATGTGAGACATTACAAGTATTGCGATGTCTTGAAGATGTGAAGAAGCAAGGAGCTACAACGGCAACAATCATCCCTCCACTTGAGGTTAGTGATATCTTGAACTGTTTCATTCCCTAACGTATCTTTCAAGTCGTGCATATTGAAAACAAAACTGCGAAGCATATTTGAACTCTAGATAAACATAGTATTAAGGAATACAATACGAGGTTTATTGCTTAACCATTAAACTTTGTAGATAAGACATCGCCATAATCATTTGAATGCTATTGTGATTATGTATGGGTATGAGGTGAGGATTTCATCCTAGGGAACAATGTTTTACATGTGTTCTAAGGAAGTAAGTTCATAAACTTGTTTGTGAACCGAAAAGGAAATTGCCAGGTGTTATTGGTTTTGTTATTCAGTGCATATCTTATGAACAACCAATATGTGTGATTGAGTATAACCACTCTGACTTGTTTGTGTTCTTGGTAGAACTATTCACAAAGGGCGACTTATGTATTGGTATGACTTTTATTAGTGAAACCGATCTTAAGTAATCACCTGAGATGGTATGATCGGGTTTGTGATTTTATGTCTGACCAAATATGGGAAAGGGGAACCGATCCTAGTAAGAGGTGCAGTACATCACAAAGGGGAACCGATCCTTGTATGTGGTGCATCAATCAAGGATTATAGCAGAAAGGGGAACCGATCATATGGACATGTGCAACACGTTTTTAGGCAAAGGGGAACCGATCCTATGGACATGTGCAACACATATAAGTTAGATACCGTATATATGTGGGGAACCGATCCTAGTACCTAGTCAACCGAATTTTGGAAAGCAAGTGTGACTATGCACAATACTCACATGGAAGGTGGAACCGAAACTTGTTTTGGTAGGACCGTTAAACCCATGATTGTGATTGAGTGCTTGTTTGATCAATCGCATAGTTCTTGAAAGTCAGATGAACCAATTCTAAACTTGTTTGGAAGTGTGGCAAATCGGTTTCAGGGTTGTAAGTATGAAAGAGAACTTACAAAGTAAGGATGTCGACATACTTTGAACACGTGCTATGAATGTTTATTTCTTTAATTGTTCAAAGTTATTCTTTAATAGATAAGGGAAGAGAATCCCAGGATCAAAACATAAGTAAGTTAAGAATCTTTTAATTAAGGTTATTAATTTGATTTTGTAGGGAAATATAAGAATTAGTAATGTGCATTTACTAATTAGATTTTCCGAGAGATTTCGATCATTATTTTTGGACAGAGCATTTCCAGGAATTATGGAAACCGAATTTGTGCTTTAATGAATATCTTGAGAATATTTTCGGTTTTGGAAATTCCTTGGTGTCCAAATTTCCTTGTCTATAAATACTTGAAGTTTGCCTTTCTAGCAAACTAATCCTTCGTAACAACAAACTTCCTCTTTTGTTGTTGTTACCGGTGAAGCCGCCTATTCGGAAAGGAGAGTAACCTAAATATCTTACGGCCGCTCAGTTTAAAGTCTTCTTTGGGATTGAGAAGCTCTAGCGTGTACCGTTGGTGGGAAACTAGATAATCACGGTTTATCTTTTGTTTTCGATTGATTTGATTGACTAACGGTGGTTGAAATCTGATTGCACCTAGTTTTTTATGCTTGAGAATCTTCTCTTCTGATATAAGATTCACTCAAACTAGTTCATAGTTTCGACGGAGATCTTTAGACTGTTGTTAGTTCTAAAGACGATCTTGTGATAATCCATTGTTAACAGACTTCATTCTATGCGTGATTGATCACAAGAGATTCAAGTTGAAAAAGCGGGGGTCTAACAACCACACCCAATATTTCTCTTAGCAACCTGTATGGACAAACTCCAATATACTTTCTAGAGAATCAACTAGACAGTCAGACTTAATCTAGATAAAAGTATATCAACGAGTTTATATCTCAATCTCTCGATTTGATCTTTACTCAAGCAAATAGAAATCTGCGAGTCTTTATCAAAGAGATATAACTTGGATTGTACCAAAGACCAATATCCAAGTGTCAATTAATTTAAATCAACAACCCAAAAGGTCGGATATTCTAATTGATTGAACAACGCACAACCTGTGATATTTTAATTATATAAAAAAATATAATGCGGAATAGAAATAACACAGACACCAGAATTTTGTTTACGAGGAAACCGCAAATGCAGAAAAACCCCGGGACCTAGTCCAGATTTAACATACGCTGTATTAAGCCGCTACAAACTCTAGCCTATTCCAAATTAACTTCGGTCTGGACTGTAGTTGAACCCCAATCAATCTCACACCGATTCAAGGTACAATTATGCTCCTACGCCTCTGATCCCAGCAGGATTCTATGTACTTGATTCCCTTAGCTGATCTCACCCACAACTAAGAGTTGCTATGACCCAAAGTCGAAGACTTTAATAAACAAATCTGTATCACACAGAAAAGTCTATAGAAATAGATAAATTCGTCTCCCACGAATAAACCTATGAGTTTTGTTCTGACTTTTGATTAATCAAGGTGAACAGGAACCAATCAATAACCCGGACTTATATTCCCTAAGAACAGCCTAGTATTATTGATCACCTCACAATAATCTTAATCGACACAGTGAAAAAATATATTGTGGAATCACAAACGATGAGAAGAAGCGTTTGTGATTTCTTTTCTATCTTGCCTATCGGAGATATAAATCTCAAGCCAATTATTTCAATTGTACTCGTACGATAGAAACTGCAAGATCAGATCACACAACTACAAGAAAAGTAGTATCGATCTGGCTTCACAATCCCAATGAAGTCTTTAAGTCGTTAACCTGGTTTTAGAAGAAGAAAACCAAAGGTTAAAGGAGAATCGACTCTAGCTTAGCAAACTAGTATCACACGAGAATGTGTGGGGATTAGGTTTCCGGTTGCTAGAGTTCTCCCTTATATAGTCTTTCAAATCAGGGTTTGCAATCAATGTTAGCTTAGTAACAAAGCATTCAATATTCACCGTTAGATGAAAACCTGATTAGATTCAAGCTAATATTTCTCAACCGTTGGATCGAAAACTTAGCTTGTTTCACACAAACGAAATGTTCAATTTTGGGTTTATGAACCGTACCCAGACATTAACATTTGTTGGTTCAACAATAGTCAACCAAATGGTTAGCCATATGAACACTCTCATATCAACCATATTCTTCTTCACCATAACTAGTTCAAATGACTCAAATGAACTAGTTAGAGAGTTGTTCAATTGCTTAGATCTTATGTAACTGCACAAGACACAATCGAAGCAAAAACGGTTTGATTCACTCGAATCGGTTCATGAACTTTATAGCCATGGTTTTCAAAAGCATTCCTTAGTTTATATAAACATTAGTTCAAGAACAACCGGATTTAGATATAACCTACTCAAGTTCGCGGACTGGGTTCGCGGACTTAAGCTCATGGAAGGAGTTCACAAACTCCAGCAGAAATTCTCGGGTCGAGAACTTCCGCCAGTTCGCGGACTTGACTTGCGCTACTTCCATTTCTCTTGATCAACAAAGTTCGCAAACTTTGGTTCAAGGAATAAGGACTTATACATATATGTGTTTCCACAACAATTCTTATAACCAATGGTTATGTAATCTAAACTCTCATTTCAATCATTGAAACATTCTCAGAGAACGTTATATAGCCGTTATTCACAGACCATTTTTCGTCAGAGCAATTTCCAATGTGATTGAAACATATCATGACTTTCGTCACTAGGTAAAGATGAATTCGGTTAAAGCGAAAGCTTACCAACACATATTTCAAGAAATAGATAGGAGAGTTAAACTCGGCTCCAAATAGCAAATGTGTATAATGAAAGTCTATACGTCTAAATGACTTTTGTCTCAAGAGTAGGAGATAGAGTAAATAGACTTTTGAGTGACAGATAAGTTCAAGTCTTCACATACCTTTTAGTCGATGAAGTTCCACTGGTTCCTCGAGTATTCCTTCGTCTTGTATGATGATTGCCATGGAGTTCTTGAGCTCAACTACACTTTCTATCCTAGTCCGAGACCTTTAGCTACATAGGCTAGAAATCAAGACTTATGTTTTGATCACTAACATTGACAAACATGCTTGAGATAGCAACGCATGCGAGTTCGACCGAGCAATGCTCTAACAATCTCCCCCTTTGTCAATTTTAGTGGCAAAACTATTAATACATATGGAATACAAAAAATAAATAAATAAACTTTTGTAGCTCCTATTCCACATGTCTAATCTTCAACATTACTCGAAATATTCGTCACTTCCAAGTACTCCAATGATCCCAAAGGTTGTAAGTTTAGCATCATCGTTGTTGAAAATCCGTAGCTATAATAATAAGAAAACAAGAGTTCTCAATCATTGTTATACAATGTCATAGTATCATTACACAGTGTCAAAGTTCAATTGTATCACAACTTCAACAAAAATACTATGGTGATATGTATCACTCCCCCTTAGTCAATACTCCATCTCACATGGAAACCACTCCCCCTTACATAATGATCCGAAAACCATATGTATTTGTAGTGTGAACTACATCTTAATTCTCCCCCTTTATGTCAATAAAATTGGCAAAGGTACAAGAACGGGATCCTAATGAAATTTCCGAAAGAGACATTTCATGACCAAAAGAAAGAAACACACATCATCTTATTTAGATGCAATCATAAAGCCGAAGCTAAATTCATTCATCAAGGAGTTTAAAGATACAAGATAACCCCTATAATATTCCACAGCCGCACTCCCCACAAAGATATGGCAATTAAGCTCAAGTTCAAAAAGAACTCTCCCCCATAATATGCCATTCCTGAAAGAACAACAAGAGCGGCCTTAATTTCGAAAGAAAATAAGGATTTCTTTGGACATAACAAATCACATACAAGTATGAATTTGAATCCAAAATACTCAATTAAATTAACCACAAGTGAACCCATGATTAATTTAATCGAAATACACAATCAAACTAATCACAAAGAGTAATCAATTTAATTGGCCATACTCACATAAGAGAATCTATGGAGCAATGACTAAGTTAATCATGAAAATAACCAACTCAATCAAAGTGATCAAACATAAGAAAACTTATGGAGTCATAACTAAATAACCAAACAAGATGATTAATTTATTTCAAAATGCTCGTCATAAAGTACCTTATGGAACAACAACAAAGCTAACCATGAAAATAATCAACTTTGATTGTTTTAGTGCTGAACATAAGACACATTACGGAGCCTCACAGTAATACACAAAAAATATAGATCAGGGAAGATCAATTAATGCGGAATACACAAGGATTCATTCTATTTTCCATCACAATTTGCACCATGACATACAATAGACATAATCCTTGAAAAGCAAAAGATTTTAACCTATCTTCCATCAATAATTGACAATATAGGCTTAACTTTTGTATTTGTCAAAAGTCCATTCATTCCTTTATCAATATAAGAATATCGACTTACGAAAGACTTTACTTTTGACAAAGTAATCTGCACTTCTTATGGATTTAACACAGATAGCATTAAAGACATAATCATCCAAACTATTGTGCCATAAAACGATATTACATCACGGAGTCATAAACTTTAAATCCAACAAAATAAGTTTAAACAGATAATACCAAAATAGAGATAAAGGTACTAGATATCAGTCACTCCATTCATAATGATCTCTTTCAATCTCATAAAACTTCTCTAGCAATTCTGGAACATCATTTCCAGCAAAGTCTACTTGCTCTCTGAGAACCACGTTTTCTTCTCGTTGTTCAACAAGTTTTTCTCTAAGGCGAGACAGTTCTTTCGCAGCTGGAGTCCTAGGAGCTCTTGAGTCTACCCTGACTGTAGAGGGCCTCATTTTCTCAATGCTTGACATAGTCAGCACAGTTGGTCCTCCAAGATCAGAACCAAAAACAGGAATATTGAAGTTAGCACAAATTCTTGAAATGAGACAAGGGAAACCTGGTTTCTTTCCTATGTTGTGTCTGACACTTATCATTTGATCAATGATAATTCCACAGAAGTCGATATTTCTCTCCTCAACAATGTAGTAGATGAACTCAGTAAGCCCCCTGGTCCAAGAGTTGCTGTCACAAGTACTAGGCATCATATTTGCCGCAATAAGTTTAGCTGCAACTTTAAGAAATAATCCTGCTCCTCTCACATAAACCTTTCCATCATTTCGAGAGAGGTCTTTATCAAACAACATGTTTGACAAAACTTCTAGGGGAAGTCTGCCAAAATCAGGAGGGGGATATCTATCACCACCTAGAGTCACATTAAGTGGGTCGGAGATTACATAACGATTCATAGTAAAAATAGTGCCTCCTACCATGGTCTTGAACGAACAGAGAGCAGTGTCTTCACTATGAATATTAGCATAAAACTGAGCGACCATATCAACACGAACACTCCTTAAAGTCTTATGAATTATTCCCCAATCATGCTTATTGAAGAACCTAACCAAACCAGGAACACCTAGTTTGGATGCATCATAGTACCTTTCACAGATGGGTGCTTTGTTTTTGAGCACACGGTACATTTCACGAGCGGCGGGGTTAATGAAGCCAGCATCGATACTAGGGTCAAAAAAGATTCATATCTAGTTTGTTGGCTTGAGATTCCTACATGCCTAGTTCTTCTTCTACTCATGATTGCAAAGACAAGAATGAATTAGAAAACTTACTTGGTTCGCGAACTGTTTCTAATGGTAAAGATGCAACCAGTTGACAACCTCAAAAACCGATCGTAACCCAACGTACATGAGCTTCTCCTTAATTCAAAGACACAAACCAAAATTAATTTGGTTAAGAATTGAGGTAACTATGAGAATATGGGAGGGAGCAGTTTATGTTCTTCTTTGTTTGCGAACTGAAGGAACTTAGAGAAGAAGGTGAAACGAACGAGGATATCCTCTTTCCATTTTTGTGTGTCATGGAACCGCTCAAACACGTTTCGGAACGACACTCGTTGATGAAGCGGTTTAGGTTCCACGTTTTTGAACCACATGTTTTCCATAGAAGGACTCGTTTGGTGGAAGTTATGAGCGAAATCTCGCATGTGTTTAGGAGCAACCTATGAAACTTGCATACCATGACACCAGGAGAGAGTTTCCTTCCAACAACTCTTAATTCTTACATTCTTGGGAAAACACCAAGGAATTGTTTCTAAAGGTTTTTCAACAAATATCCAGAGAGCACAGTAAGACTTGTGTTTCTGATTTCTTATTTTCAACCTTATGAGAAACAATTTTTTATAGTGTTGCATAGAAAAACTCTTTTGACAAGAGACATCCTTACCCCATTATGAACCACAATACCATTATCTGGATTCTAGATAGAGTGTGTCAGAACTTGAATAACAAATAAACCCATTGTTTGAGATGATGTACTCAGAGAATTGAGTTTTAAACTTCTCTTGTAAATCGTTTAGTTTGTAAAAACTAGATGAATTGCATAGAGGAGGAGTATTACACTCACTGATTAAGAAATCAATAACAACCTCAACATGGAAATTATTCGTTATGACTTGGTTTAGCCTGTCAAGAGATTCTTGTTCTTTCTGGAGAAATAAATCAACATCAAAAGAAAGGCTTCCAAGTTTCTTTTCAAGTTCTGAAAATACTTCAAGGTATTTTAGACCCGATAGAGGTTTAGATAGAATTTCTTCTACAAATTTAATTAAATCAGTCATAGAGAAAGATTGTGCAATCCCTGGATCTGGTGGCGTATTTGTAGAGATAGCACTATTGTCCATATAGTCAGATCGCTACAAATACAGACTTATAAGGTCTTAAATGTGTTTGCCTGCTCCGCAATTGAATCTTGTATGGACAAAAAGAATCAACTAGGGGTCTAACAACCACACCCAATAAATCTGCGAGCTTTATCAATAACTTGGATGGACAAACTCCAATATACTTTCTAGAGAATCAACTGAACAACGTCCTGTGATATTTCTCAATCTAGATAAAAAGTATATCAACGAGTTTATATCTCAATCTCTCGATTTGATCTTTACTCATGCAAATATAATCTTTCCTATTGGAGATATAAATCTCAAGCCAATTATTTCAATTGTACTCGTACGATAGAAAGCGCAAGATCAAATCACACAACTACAAGAAAAGTTGAGTCTTTATCAAAGATAGATAACTTGGATGGTACCAAAGACCAATATTCAAGTGTCAATCAATTTAAATCAACAACCCAAAAGGTCGGATATTCTAATTGATTGAACAACGCACAACATGAACTTAAAACAATAAATTATAAGGAATGTGATATTTCAATTATATAAACAAATATAATGTTCTTATGAGGAATAGAAATAACGGTTAATATGAAAGTGCTCATATGGCTAACCATTGGTTAACTATTTGTGAACCAACTAAGTGTAATTTTGTTAATGAGGAAACCGCAAATGCGGTGAATATTGAATGCTTTGTTACCAAGGTAAAACAAACCCTATATAAGGGGAACTCTAGCAACTGGACCTAGTCTAGATTATTGTGAGGTGATTGATAATACGAAACAGTCGATCTTGCCATTTTCTTTCGAGTTTTGGGAATATAAGTCCTCATCGTTTGTGGTTATCAATTAGTTCCTAGTTCTGTTCTACCTTGATTTATCAAAAGACGGAACAAAACTCATAGGTTTATCTGTGGGAGACAGATTTATCTATTATCATAGACTTTTCTGTGTGATACAGATTTGTTTATTAAAGTCTTCGAATTTGGATCGTAGCAACTCTTAGTTGTGGGTGAGATCAGCTAAGGGAATCAAGTGTGTAGTATCCTACTGGTATCAGAGACGTAAGGAGCGCAACTGTACCTTGAATCAGTGTGAGATTGATTAGGGTTCAACTACAGTCCAGGTCGAAGTTAGTAGTCTAGTGTCTGTAGCGGCTTAATACAGTGTGGTGTTCAATCTGGACTAGGTCCCGGGGTTTTTCTGCATTTGCGGTTTCCTCGTTAACAAAACTTCTGGTGTCTGTGTTATTTCTATTCCGCATTATATTTTGTTATATAATTGAAATATCACAGGTTGTGTGTTGTATCTATCAATTGTGAAATCCAACCTTTGGTTGTTGATTGGAAATTGATTGATCCTTGGATATTGGTCTTTGGTACCATCCAAGTTTATATCTATTGTATTTGATAAAGACTCACATATTTCTATTTGTTTGAGTATAGATCAAATCAAGAGATAGAGATATTAACTCCTTGATATACTTTTTATTAAGATTGAGTCTGACTGTCTAGTTGATTCTCTTAAAAGTATATTCCAGTTAGTCCATACAGATTGTTAATCGAAATATTGGGTGAGGTTGTTAGACCCCCGCATTTTCACGCATTATAATTGTTTATTTATATAATTGAAATCAACCAAAGTAGATACGTCCATCTTAATTTTTGGATATGACTTAATTGATTTCAAATATTGATCTTTGGAATCGTCCAAGTACTCTCACGATATAATCAGGTTCATAGACCTGTTTCCGTTTACATATTGATTGTGAGAGAAAGAGAGATATACTCTTTATATAATTCATGATTGAGATTCATTAAGTTGTAACTCTCGGAATTGTATTTGAGTGTAGTCCAAACAGGTTGCCTAAGAAAAAATTGGTGGTGTATTTTGGTACCCCCGTATTTTCATCTTATACTCATCCAAAAATTTACCAGCAGAGCTCGAGCCCCACATACCATATATGGACGTCCATGCAAAGCTGAGGCTCAAATCCTCTTATATCCGGCACAAGATCTTCATGTTTATCTTGTGATCTCTTCATGACTCGGCCTAGTCATAATGCTCAAAATAGAAAAGTTTCCTCTACCACAACCAATGTCAGCTACAGAATAGGTTCACCCTACCAACAAGTCATCATGAAAGATGAATTAGTCACACGAATGAAAGAATATGTTTAGGGTTTCAGTCTGGCGGTCTACGACATGTGTGGGAAATACCAAGCTGTATTTTACACTGCTAAAGAAAATAATCGATCTAGGAGGTTTCATGAATCAAAGATTAAGCTCATCTTACTCTTAGTCAAGTCTTTAATTACGAAAGGAGTGTACCTTACGTCACTCCACCCTTATCTCACCGAAGAAATCATGATTTTATAGCTATAATAGACCAACGATCGGTCATTTTAAACAAAACAACATATCTCAGAGTATTCTTTTGCAAACGGAATTACTCTAATCTCTCTCTTCTATATGGTTCCCTCCCTAAGATAATCCCTTATGATCACCCTCAGGTAACTGAAAAAGTCATTAAACAACCATTATCTTGGTTTATGACAAGACCATTAGTGCCTAACCTCCCGCAACCCACACCCAAAACCCTAAATCTTAGTTCTACCCTTTTACCCATTTTTAGGAATCTACATTATAGTGAACACATTGGAAATTTCTCCATTTCGTCTTATTTGTGGCACAATCATGGTCAGTACCAGAAAAGAAATAAATACTTCAATAAATAACATTACTAGTACCGTACGTCCGAATGAACCTGTCCCTGAAGATTCACCAACTCACGAAAGTATAGCTAAGAGACAGAACGAGTTTCACCAGACTCATCAAGATCTCATGAGGCCTAAAATCTCCATACAAAACAGTTTAAAGCACCAGCATAAAGATCAGCAGTCATGCTGGACTGAACACATAGGCAAAACTGAACTTACCAGAGAAAAAACCCTGAATCTTCCAGGAATAATATTATTCATATTAACGGTGGTGGGAGCCCTTTTCAAAACCAATCTTGTCGGTGATCATGTTGAAGATCAAACACGTTATTTGCGTGAAATACGGAAGGACAAGAAGTCGGCCGAGTATCTCACTTTTGATGATATGAAAAGGATCTTGTGTGATTGTGAGAGGAAGAACGTTGTAGATCAAAAATTTAACCACCCACATCCCTATCCATCCGAGGTATAATGCATCGTTCTTCTCCTTCAATGAGATTGGCAATGCTCACGAGCATGTCTCGTATTTCTCGAATCACTAGGGAGCGCGAATCAAACCATGTCATATAAGTTAAGGAGTTCTCCAAGCCACTTACTAGAAGAACATACACCTGGTATAACAACCTCGCTCCTAATATCGTAGCAGATTAGAGACATCTGGTCATGGCTTTCTGCAAAATGTAATTTTTTTCAAGAATAAATCACTTTATAGGATCTTGAACGGTATTCCAAAAAAACAATGAACCCCAACGACTTTGTATTGCAGTTCATGGCTCAAGCCCTAGATTTTATGACCAGAACCCGACCCAGTCACACCTAATGGATATATGTATCAGTGCAATACTCTCGTGTGTATGGAGTTTTACTAGAGAATTTATATCCTTGGACATTTTCACCGCGAACAAGGCTTCCTACCCCCAACCTAGAGTAGCGACATGAGGAAGTAAAATCAATCCTTGTTCATACATGGGTTTTTCTAATACGAAATGGGCCACTTCAAATAAGTTCACTCCTCTAGCCATTAATTCGGCGGGAGATACATGAGCCCCAAGTAGTTTGCCCGACAATGGTGAAGTTTGTCAAATTATTATGCAATCACTGGTTAAATAATTTATTATTGCCGAGTTTTGTATTCAACACTGGAGGAAACAAAGGGGGGCTAACCCTGGCGGTAGCCTCCCCTTTTTCTCATAAATCTTAACATGTTAGTAAATAACCCCTCAGAAAATATAAAATTCATTAATTAGTCCACCAAGGCCATTAAGTTAGTCCACAAGATTAAAGTAATTTAGTCCTCCAAAGCACAAATATCCATCCACTTTCAAAGATTTTTCGATGGTCCTTCATTTGCAGAGTAAGAGGAAGAGAGAACAGGAGAGGCTGAGAGGGAAAGTTTAAGGGCACAAATATTTAGTCTACCAGTTTCACTAGTTTAGTCCATCACGTCCATTAGTTTAATTGCGATTGAAAAGGTGTTATGTTCCTATGCTCATCCTTACTTACCCACTTTTGATATAGTAGTCCTTCTTTTTCTTTTTCTTTTCCTTTTTCTTTTCCTTCTTCTTCTTCTTCTTCTTCTTCTTGCCGCTATGAAAAGAACACGTTCAATAAGTATTATACTTCTTTTGCGTTCCAAGCTCTATCATTTACCTTTAATCTTCTCAACAGAACTTCTCTAAACCCTAGCAGCCAGAGCCTTCCCCTGCTTATATTGGCTCCATTGAAGCAGATCCGGGTAGGGGAAGCTCAACCCATCTTCAATCTTCCTTTAATCTTCTTTATTTGCTTTTTTTTTCTAGCGATTTCTTTCAGTTTTTGCGCTTGAATCTAATTGTTTTTAGATTCAAACACTTTTGTTTTTAGTTTTAGATTTATTAGTTCCTTTCTTTTTTTGTTTCCATTTCTTTTTCTCTTCTTATGATTTCTTTGATTTCAGGAACAGATATAAGAAATATTAACTCTCTAATTTGTTTTGGGTTTTTGTGGTTTAGATTTTTGTCTGTTCTTCTTCTTCTTAAGTGGATAAAAATGTGTCTCTATGGTGAAAAATCAAATCCAGCAGCATCAAGAACATCACCAGATCTAACCAAGGAAACAAAGACATCAACATCAACAACCAGATCAAGATCGTCAACAAGTTCATCATCCATCACATCTGCTACTAAGACTCCAAAGCCGATTCGGTCCGATTCGTCCCGATTCAGACCTCTAAAGACCTATTCAGAAGACCCATGTTACTTTGATTTCTGTTACTATGACTCCTGCTACTTTAATTTCTGTAAATATTGGTATTTTAAAAAACATAGTTCATGCTACTTGATTGTACATGTTCTTGAAAACATCTGGTTGGACTTGATCCAGTCACTGCTTTGTGCAATGATCAATATTGATTTTATTACAAAATCAATTTGGCATGTTGATGTTGCTTGGCTCTCTGGGAACTTTGAAATGGTTTTTATGTTTGAAAGGATTGAAAAGTTCAAGAACTGGTGGAGATACAATAGACTTGATGAATGTAATATGATCTTGATAAACTGCTGTAAGGTTTCCGATTTCCAAAATCGGCATTTGCAATATATTATCATCTGAGGTTCGCCTCTTTTCGGAAACAAAAAAAAAGCTCTATCATTTACAACTAATTCATTGTTGTTGATGTTGCTTGTCGTTTTAATTTTTTTTTTCCCGAGTGTTGTTGTTGTTCATTTGATGATGACCTCTATTCTTCACCATTCCAAACATGAGATTGTTTTTCATTTGATATAGAGACATGAGCTCGCAGTTGCTCATAAATTATGCGTTTCCTTCCAAAAAAAAAAAAAAATTGCCGGCCGCCTTGATTACTTTTAGTTCTTCGCTGTAATTATTTTTTTAGCCCCACCTATATTGAAATCCAGTTTCCGCCACTGACTCAGAACATTAGATTATCACTGAAAACAAATTCTACTCCGCTGGTAAGTCAATTGGTAGCTCCAAACAAACAAAAAAAATTAATTGATAGCTGAATACAACCTACCGTACTCTTTGCGATCAAATAATTTGCAAGTTCCCTTACCCTGGACAATAATATAAGAAATCCATCATGCGTATAAGTGTGAATGTGAATTGATTTGCAGGTGACCAGAAAGTCAATGTACTAGACAAAACATATGCTGCGGATCTCTTAATATGACTAGAAAAGGAAGTCATTAAAAAAACGGAAAATGGGTCATTTGTCTAAAAAAATTTAAAACACGGTTCAAATGGACGAGTAAAAAATCTTATGGGTGAAATGGACACAAAAAAAATAGCAATGATGAAACTGGATTCATCCAGGCTTAAACTTAAAAAATAGCGAGGATGAAACTGGATGCATCCTGTGTAAATTAAAAATAAGAAAAAGTAGTATTTGAAAATGGGCAGGATGAAACTGGTTACATCCCGCCTATTTTTAAATTTTTGTCCATTTAAACAGTATCAAAATCTAACTGTCCTTTTCACCTAGGAAATTTTAATTTTGGTCTTTTTAACCAATTTTGTGTTAAAAAAATAAAAATTTAACTTCATCACGCGTGTCAGCTCTAAAGAGCAACCGAGCAAAAAAAATGATTATTCTACCAGTAAGTGAGAAAAATTGAAGTTTCATGGTCCTCAATAGTATCATCAGGACCTCTTAGTTTCTAGAGTACTGCCCTATTGACAGACTTTCTAAATCAATCTTGGTAAAGGGGCGGTAGGAATCGGTAGAAGGGCGGCAACCTAATAAGACAAAAAAAGGTCATTAGAAGTAAATTCAAGTGTCCCTTATTAAAAAAAAAATGGAAATGACCAATTAACCCTTATTATTAATAATCAAGATTAGTGTTTGATAATCAAGATTAGTGTTTGATAATCAATTTTCACTTATAATAACTCTAAAATTAGATTTTTAGAGTTATAAAAAAAAATAAAATATTATGTGATATTTGTGAAACCCTAGATTTTGATTCACTCAACCAAAATGAGTGATTCAAGTGGCAAATTAGAGGTGAGTGATCAAAATTAGTTCCCATTAGTTTTTTGTTGATCAAAATTATCTAAAGTATGTAAAAAGATCAAATTTTTAAAATTTTTCAAGAACATACGGTTGGAAATAAGCTAGTTACCAACCGTAATCGGGTTCAATTTTGGGAAAAACCCAATCGTAATACCAGCTACTGTTGCTAGAAAATCTTGGATACGAACCGTAATTAGTTACGGTTCATAAAAAAAGGAATCGAAACCAACCGTAACTAAACTACGGTTGGTAAATCATCTATAGTTTCGAACCGTACATCGCTACTTCAAAAATTCTTAACATTCGGATGATATACGGTTGGTAACTTTCATTAAGTTACCAACCGAACCTAGGTGCTTGGTTGGTAACTAAGGTTTCGTACCAACCGTACCTAAACCTAATTTTTTAAGGTCCGGTTCGTATTTGGGTTGTTAGCAACCGTATGTTCTTCAACCAATACAGAATACGGTTGGTAATTGAGTTATTATTAACCGTAACTCGCATAAACCCGTAAATTTCAATTTCAATTTTCATACAAAACCCTAATTTTTGATACAAAATTAACTTAAATTCAACACGATAAACTAAACCCTAACTGGGTTTTTCCAAACATTTTTCAAATCGCCGATTAATCAAAGACGATGAAATTTTCGGTTTTAATGGAGGTTAGGATTGATGGAGGAGAAGAGAAGATGAAGAAGAAGATGAAAAAAAAACTGATTTGATTTTTTTTTGATTCATTAGGTTAAAAAAATTGATTTGATTTTGGTTGATTTAAGGTGAAAGGGTAATCTAGTCAATCTACATCCCTATAGGACACCCCCTAACCAATAAGAGGGACATTACTATCACACTTGCCGCCCCTCTACCAATTCATGCCGCCCCTTTACCAAGCTTGTTCTAAATTATGCCATGCCGTGACAGGCCGAAACAAAATGTTGGAAATTAAAATAGAAATTTAAAAATATATATTGACGTTTTTACCCTTCTCAGTTAATCAGATTGACCAGACTTCCTTGGATTAGTAGAATTTTCAGGATTAGTATCCTCTCAACCTGCAAGTCAAGACTGAAATTTAGGAGCCATAAGACCTCTATTCTTCACGATCTGAACCATTTTAACATTCAAAATGTAATTAGTCGACAAAAACTCTCTCTAAATTGTATACCATTTGTTTATACGTATATCATCAAGGTATATTCCTCGTATTTTTCTTTTGTTCTGTACACACATATTCTTCACCAAGATTATGAACAATCTTTTCTGTTATATATATCCCAAGATCTTAACTGGGTTTTCTCAATCATCTCCATTTCCATTCCCTTGTACCGGAGAAGAGGAAAAAGGCTAGTAGTAGTACATCATCATCGATAAGAAGAAAAACAAAAACAAAAAAGAAATGGGTTTATTTTCTTTGTTTACTACTCTGTTTCTGATTTTGAATGTAGCAGTGATTTGCAATGGAGGAATCACTAGTAAATTTGTTAGGAAAGTTGAGAAAACTATTGATATGCCACTCGATAGTGATGTCTTTTCTGTTCCTCCTGGTTATAACGCACCTCAACAGGTCTGATTTTCTTCTAATGATTGTTGTTATGATTATTAGTTAAATTTCTTTCATTTCTGAATACCCTTTTTTGATATTTAATGCCCATGTAGTGTGTTTTTTAGGATAAAACCAATTTAAACCTTTTTTTGGTAGTATTTGTTTAAGTTTATGTAAAGTTTTTATGTATTTGCTATAAGTGTTTGTTTATTTGACTCAATACCCAATCATGGGTTAAGTGGTTTTTACTTTTGCTAGTTTCTTGTTGTTGATTTTGTGATTATGGTGGTTTTGTTTTTGAAGGTTCATATAACTCAAGGAGATCATGATGGAAAAGGAGTTATTGTATCTTGGGTTACTATGGATGAGCCTGGTTCAAATAAAGTGCTTTACTGGAGTGAAAAGAGCAAGGATAAACACCATGCCAGGGGTCACATGGTTACTTACAGATTTTACAATTATACTTCTGGTTTTATTCATCATTGTACCATCAATCATTTGGAGGTTGGTCTTCTACCCTTTCTTTTGGTTGCTGCTTGTAGTCATAGTTTTGTTTTAGAGTACTTGAAAGTAAGATTGTTTTGTTTCTATGAAGTTGTATAGGATATCATGCTTGATTGTAATTCTGTTGTATCATCTTTGCAGTATGACACAAAATACTACTATGTGGTTGGTCTTGGACTGACAGAGAGACAATTCTGGTTTATGACACCTCCTAAAGTTGGTCCTGATGTTCCTTATACTTTTGGTCTCATTGGTAAGTTTGTTTCTAGTCATTTTATCACTCTTTGAGTTGCTCGGCACTGCTTCAGCCTCCCTATGTAGTTAATTTTTTTTAATCATATTTGAAAGGATAAGTAATTGTCTTGAATATCTTTAGAGAACTATTTGATTGGTTAAGATTGATGCAGAATGAAATGTACATGTATATTTGTGCACATATGTTATTGTCTTAATTGTCAGTTTCATAATTCCGCTTCTGTGCATATCTTGCAGGAGATCTTGGTCAAAGTTATGATTCCAATAAAACACTTTCTCATTACGAATCAAGTCATTCTAAAGGACAGACAGTGTTGTTCGTTGGTGATCTCTCTTATGCAGATAACTATCCCCTGCATGACAACAATAGATGGGATTCATGGGGTAGATTTGTGGAGAGAAGTAATGCGTACCAACCTTGGATATGGACTGCAGGAAACCATGAGATTGATTTCCTCCCTGAATATGTAATCACTCTGAACCTACTCAAAGGATGATGAAATGAATTACATTCAATACTCATATCTTATGTTCTATCATTCGATCCAGGCATTCTTTATGTTGAAGTCACTTATTGTTTGAATCTTTTCTATGTAGTCACTACTTGATTGATCTGAATTTGGGAATGGTGGTTTTATGCAGGGTGAAACTGTACCTTTTAAACCCTATACCAACCGGTATCCTGTTCCATATCGAGCATCTGGAAGTACTACTCCATTTTGGTACTCGATCAAGCGAGCTTCAGCCTACATCATTGTCCTTTCTTCATATTCAGCATATGGTGAGATAAAATAACCATCTCCATATGCAGTTAGGCATGTTCATTTATTCACCATTGGAGATAAAATCGTGATCTCTTACTTGTTAATTCATGTGTAGGCAAATACACACCTCAATACAAATGGCTTGAGGAGGAGTTTCCCAAGGTGAATAGGACTGAAACACCATGGTTGATAGTGCTGATGCACTCACCATGGTATAACAGTTACAACTATCATTATATGGAAGGTGAAACTATGAGGGTGATGTACGAGGCATGGTTTGTTAAATACAAGGTTGATGTTGTATTTGCTGGCCATGTTCACGCCTATGAAAGATCTGTAAGTGCATCATCTCTTATCTAATTTACCATATAAAATGGATTTCAACCATTTTTTATGTGGTTCTCTACTTAGATATTTAGGGGCAGGGGTACTTGGTTTCAATTCCCGTGTCACATCTTTGTGAACTAATTGATCTTGTTTGCATATCTCTCAATGAGTGCTTTCACTTGTATTCACTTCAAGAGAATTATTCCCATTAGCCAAGACATCAGGATTCTCAGTAAAGAGTTCCTTTTTGTCTGGCTGTACAAGTTACTGCATTGAGATTTGCTGTTTGATTATTGATGATTTAGTTTCTGTCAAATAACTTTATATGTGGAATGTTTTCATTTCCTGCCTTACATTCAGTCTTAAAAAGGAGGTCCAATGGAACTTTTTTCTGAATTTTTTCCGTCTTACAGGAACGTGTATCAAACATTGCATACAACATAGTGAACGGTGTGTGCAGTCCTGTGAGTGATCAATCTGCTCCTGTATACATTACAATTGGTGATGGAGGAAATCTAGAAGGACTGGCAACGAAGTAAGATTTGTATCCGGGAGCTTGTTTATGACACTTGTTAATGTGCTACTAACATTTATGTGTTCATGGTTGCTAATGTCCAAGGCGATAAATGATATACAGTTGAAATTGATGGATCTTTTTTTCTTTTTTACAGCATGACAGAGCCACAACCAAAGTACTCAGCATATCGTGAAGCCAGTTTTGGCCATGCCATTTTTGACATTAAGAATCGAACCCATGCGTATTACGGTTGGCACAGGAATCAAGATGGAGTTGCTACAGCGGCTGATTCTATGTGGTTTTTCAATAGAGTCTGGTACCCTGAGCCTGAACACCCGGTATCTCAATAATGATCATGTGCCTTCTTTTTATTGTGCTTGATTTCTAGTAGTAGAATAATAAGAGCAACCAACAAATATCAGAAGTGGTTATCCAAACCCATGATTCTACCACTATTGAAGTTCATAGATTTTTGGTTACCCATCATCACTACAATCTGCACAAACTCTCTGTAACCATTTCTTGTTCATAGTAAATGATATCAGTTATGCTTTCCATTTTATTCTAACTTTACATGAATATTTTCTGTCCTATCCATGAAATCTGTGGTATGATACTTTTAAAATGAGGTAACGCTCTTGTTTTTGAAGTTCACTTTGGATTTGGTTTGAACTGACACACACTGTTAAACCCCAGGTACCAAGACATTTAGCTTGGTAAAGAGTTTATTTCACCAGAATCAATTACAGAGATTGAAGGTGCTTTGAAAATAAGATTCCAGAATGAATGCAGATAATATTTCCGTAAAATCAAGTTCTGAGCACGTGTATGTTGATGTATGGCAACTTATGGCTATGGCCGATCTATGTACTGCTATCTAAGTGTGTTTTGTATATATACTTGATGAAATACTCAGCAAACACAGCTCAGCCTCAATGTACTTACAGTATTAAGGGATTGTACGAGTAAATTTGTGTACCCATTTGTGCTTGGAATATGTCAGCCAATTCACACCCCTAGCTTACTAAAGAAAACAACTGAAATCCAGCAGAATGAGCCAGGCACACGAATTGGTAAGAAAAACAGCTTCTTTGTGTAGCAAAAGTTTTCATCCTTAGCTTACTGGAGGAGTGAACCAAAGGCGCACTTGCCCTTGATTGTACAATCAATTTACTGGAGGAATAAAAAGATACTAGTCGGTGGTGGAGATGGAGATAGAACAATGAACCCAACTTGCAACAGAGAAAAACGAGTGGAATCTCTTGCGATTAAAAAAAACATCCGCAGAAAAACAAAGAACACTAGCTAACAAGTTTGAGTTAAGTTTCTATAACCTATAAAAAAAGATGACAAACTTACAAACTGTTAAGACATTCCTGTTAAGACATTCGTAGATGGTACTTTCAGTTTCTCTCCAAAGAACAAGGGAAGTGTACCAATAGTCCCACTCAAGAAAAATATTATGCATCTATCTTCAATGTAACCTCGAGCTTCAACTAACATTTTTCTAGTATAATCTTGACGTTGTGGTGTGCAGAGCAAACAAGAAATCCACTTGCTAGATAAAAATACAAACGAAATGAATTAGTGAAATGTAGATGCCTTTCATAATGGTAAAATAATTAGGAGATGAAAGTACCCACACAACCTAAGATTGTTCCAAATTTCTAGCAATTAACAAACTCACGACTCATTAAGACTCATTATTTGCAGCTCAAACAGATAACAGTCGGAAAATTGAAGATAGTAAGCCTGGTCATGAAGACGTACGAAGATAATCTACCAAAATTGTGAAACTGTTTCATGATGAAACTGCAAGTTCGATGAAGTATCATTAAGAAAAACAACATATGTGCGGATCAAGAGTACTGTTGTGCAACATAGCAATTTACCTCCCATCTTTTATCAGTACACACTGCTCTACATAAGAAGCCCGAAAGCCTAAAACAGGTAAACACCCACGATATGGGTACACTGGCCATGAGACACACATGGTATTCTGTCCTATGTCCCTTGTACTTTCTTATGCATGTTATTAAGATTAAACAACAGAAAAATGTAAGCAATCTGATTAAAGTAGGCAGTATGATTTACTTGAATAGAATAACAACGGAAAAAGATCTTCAGAGCTAGTCGGGATAAACAGAAAACTGAAGAAACAACAATAACTTACCTCCTCATGCTGCCCTTCTACCATTGTTAATACAAATTCTTCTTCTTGTTGTTAGTTCCAATATCGCCAAGTCCATATGCTTTGTGCCTTTCTATTGAGGGTTTACCTTCTTCCAGTCCTCTGTTTCTCCTGCGCTTCTTAGAAGATTTACCAGTGTCGCCATTCACTTCCACCACTTGCATTCTGTCTCCCTTCTCCTCAGCAACTGGTTCCAAACTTGTTGACCCATTGTACATATCTTCAGGCTTCAGGTCATATTCATGTAAGTCATAAGGGGAATTGAATTCCGCCTCATATTTTTCTTGCTTCTTAATCTCCTTCTCATCCTCAGAGATATAATCTAAATCATCAAATTCACGACTCTTTCTCTTATTCTTAAATACCCACTTTTTCTTCTCAACATAATTTTTCAAGAACATGGTTTCAACGTCGTTCAGTTTTCTCAGTTTTCTCACTTTTCTCAGCTCAGTTTCTTCGTCGTTCTCATCATGGTCAGAGAAATTCTTAATTGGGAGAAGTAAGAACTTACTTTCACAAGGCTCAATATCACTGTAAGAAATAGGCTCTCCCTTTTTAATTTCCCAGACCAATCTTTGCCGACTTATCTCCGATTTCACTGTTAAAAAATTCTTCAATTACTTACTAGGAGAAACAAAACCAAGAACTCAAAAATCAAATCTTATGGTAATAGCATTGCATAACCTAAATCCAAGATTACTCAGAAACGAAAACAAACGTACGGGATTTACCTTTTTTCAATTTTCCTTCTGTCCTGTTCTTCTTAGAAGATTTATCAGCAGGCTTCTGTAGGTCATATTGGGAATTGAATTCCGCCTCATATTTTTCTTGCTTCTTGATCTCTTTCTCATCCTCAGAGATATTATCTACATCATCAAATTCACAACTCTTTCCCTTATTCTTAAATACCCACTTTTTCTTCTCAACATAATTCTTCAAGAACTTCTCATCATCCTTGTTCAATTTCCCCAGATTACTTTCTCCGTCGTCGTCATCATGGATCTCAGAGAAATTCATACATTTGTGGCAGAGAAGAAAGAACTTAGTTTCACAAGGCTCAATATCACCGTAAGAAATAGGCTCTCCCTTTTTGATTTTCCGGACCAATCTTTGCCAACTGGCCCAACTCATCTCCAATTTCACTGTAAAAATTCTTCAATTAGTTTCTAGGGTTTTAGAGAAACAAAACTAAGAAATCAAAAATCAAATCTTATCATAATAGCATAGCATAACCTAAATCAAAGAATACCCAGAAACGAAAACAAACATACCTTTGTGATTTCCAAGGCAAAAGGGCAGTCTTTTGTTGTGGTAGACACAGGACAGATACAGAACTCTTGTGTAAAATTTTGGGTCAATTTTCGTTGACTTAGTCAAGATTTTGCAATAGTAAAAATTTTGCAGCTGCTGTACAACTGTTGCGACCCAAAATTCGCAACAGCTAATTTCCGTAGTGAAATTTGTTACACCGCGTTTCGCAACAGCGGTAGGCAGTTGCTAATGTCCATTTTTGGCGTAGTGAATTCTATGTCCCTCTCTACACCAACTTGGGTGCAAGATGTTCTTCTAAGCTATGTCCAAGATACAAAGGTAGAGCAACTTATTTCCTAACTACTTATTCAGGTTACCTTCTTCTATTGTGTCTGACAGAGACAAGGTATTTACAAATAATTTTTGGCAAGATTTGTTCAAAGCTTTGGGAACTTGCTTGAAATCGAGTACAACCTATCACCCACAAACAGATAGAAAAACTGAAAGACTTAATGCATGCCTGGAGAATTATTTGAGGTGCATCACTGGTCACAAACCTAGCATATGGACTAAATGGCTTTCACTTGCTGAGTGGTGGTATAATACAAGTTTTCATAGAGGATTAAAAATGTCTCCCTTTCAAGCATTATATGGATTCACCTCCTCATCTGGCATTCCCTTCTACTACCACCACTTCTGTAGCTGCAGTGGAAACTTACTTGAAAGAGAGAGCAAGTATGATGGACTTACTCAAAGAATCACTCCACAAAGCTTAGGAAAGGATGAAACTCTATGCAGATACTTCCAGAGTTGAAAGGTCTTTTGAAGTGGGAGACTTATAGTCTACCTCAAACTGCAGCCATATAGACAAGCTTTTGTATCCTTGAGGTGCAACTTCAAACTCTCTATCTACTAAGTTTTTTTAGTCGTTTTCCAGTTCTGCAGAAGATAAGCCAAGTGGCTTACAAGTTGGAGTTACCCTCTCATTCTCGTATTAACCCCGTGTTCCATGTCTCTCAGCTGAAGAAGCACATTGGTGTGAAAATTACTCCCTCTCCTACATTGCCAGTTTTTGACCTCACAAGGGATATCATTATGATACCAGAGAAGGTGTTGCGAACAAGGACTGTACTCATAGGAAACAAATTGATTCAACAAGTGCTAATTCAATGGACCAATTCCTCACCAGCGAACGCAACATGGGAGGCCGTCTCCAACATCAAGGCTCACTATCCTAGATTTATCCTTGAGGACAAGGATGATTCTCATATGGAGGAAATGTAGCATGCTCTGCAGTAACGACTACACTACACCATATCCTGGTTTTAGCAACGCTTCAATTTCGGGGGTGCGCAACGGATATTGACGTTGCACCCTAAGCAACGTTTATATCCGTTGCGCACCAGGAAATACGTTGCACCAAATATTAATTATTAAGGAAAGATAAAAAGAAAAAAGAAAAACAGGACACACTTGTCTATATTAAACTAGTTCGAGGGCTAAAGTGTCTATCTAATTTATATTATCGCCCTTTTATTTTCTTATTTTCTTTTTATTCTCTTCTCTCTAGGGCATCGAGATATCCTCCCCCATTTTTTCTTTTCTTTTAACCCTAAGCGGTATCTCCAAAGCAAACCCAAGTTTTCATAAATCAAACCCCGTTTCTCCAACTCCAAACCCTAGATTTATACCACAAGTATAATCATCTCTCATTCTCTAACATCTTAATTTGTTCTTACAGTATGTATTCTCTTACTATCAAATCTAGGGTTTTATAAATATGTTTTTTCTTCTGATTTTAATTTGGGGTTTTTATTTGCTGAACTATTTTCTTCGATTTCTTGTCTGGGGTTGTTAGATGAGCTAATATAAATCTGGGTTTGTGTTTAATTAGGATTTTGATTGGAATTTTAAGATTAATCGATCTTAAAATTTTGTTCAATTGCAAGAAACGGCATGTCAAGCGACTGGTAACACAGGTATTTCATAGATTGAGATAACACAAGTATTTCGTACTTGATGTTATTCTTATTTCTTTCGTTCTGATTTTCTGCTTCTAGTGGATATTTTTAGGGTTTTAAGAAAAATAGTACATATATTAATTCCATTTTTTTTTTGGTGTTGTGTTAGTAATGGGTTTAAATGGATTGAAGAAATTTGTTTGCTTCTCGAAGGATTTTGGAAATTTGGGACTCAATTGTTTGCTTCTCCTCCACAGGGATCTGGCTATGCGGATGAAATCCCACCACGAACTGCTGCTTGCACTGCTGCTAGGAGAGGTTATGCAGATGAAAGCTGTGTGTGAAGATTTGAAAGGTGTCCTCCAAGTTACTATGATGCCCAACCTTGTAACTATGAATCAGTTTCAGGGTCTAAATGCCAATAATCTGCATTGGTTAGTTTCACTTTACATTGGCTGGTAGTTCAGGGTTTAGTCTTGAGCATACTTATTGCAATAGTTGGACTTATTTGTTTTTTAAGCAGCCTGATTAATTTATGTGTGTATGTTATCTTAGGAGGATGTTCCGCTGTCTTAGGAGGATGCTCCTCCACGTTATACTGATGCTTGTCCGCGTCAAAGGGCTCGGTTTGATTATGGGGAAGGTGGCAGTGCTTCTCATTACAAGGAAGCTTACAGTGACAGGTTTGTGGGTTCCATCTTAGTTTTTGTGTAGATTCTGTAGTCATCTGATGCTAAGCTCAAGTAGTAGTTGGTTGGAAATATTGATTGATGTTGTTTTTTGTTGGTAATGACAGTGTTGTATTGTGGTTTCGCACTAAGGTAAAAGTTAGGAGGAAAAGTTGGTTATTTTGAATTTCAGGTATGAGGGCACGAAAAACTAGGTAGTTGTCAGATGTTGATGAAGATAAATTAGGTACTATAGGTGAATCAATTTTTAAAATTTCGTATAGAGTAAAGCAAGCTTAATTCCAATTTTTGTGTTGATTTGAAATATGAATATGTTTGTAGACTATAATGATGTAATTTGAATGTGACAAGAGTTCTGATTCGTGTATGGGTTTAGTGCATGTGCAGGAGACTCTATTAAAGGAATCGGTGAATCCTTCGTGGAGATTATCTTTGCCTTATGTACTTACATGAGTCATTTCTTCATTTTTATTTGGTTACCGTCTTGGGTAAAAACTCTATCTTTTCATCTTTGTTGTATTACTAATTATGTTGTGTAGAAGTATGTGATTAAGGATGTGTGTATGCGTATTTGAATTTGTTGGGTACAGGGTATTGAATGAACCACTTGAAAGTATTTAACTGGATCTTGGTTTTAACGGGAATTCCCTTGCTGAAGGTATGTCCCTTGATAGATTTTTACTTTACTTCATATATATTCTGGTTTGAATCTGTAGGTTTTAAGTGTTTTTTTTTTCTTGATAATGATGACTTAAAGGTCTGGTGGTGACTACATGTCTTGGTGGTGCATTTCTTGGGTCCATTGTAAGCGGTTCAATAAAAAATGTTGTAGGGCGTCGTAGGGGTTTTAAGTTGAGTGCTTTACGATGATTATTGGGGATTTTCTTAGGTAAAATCCTTGTGGTGTTTTGAATAATTTCATTTCTTTGTTTATTAAGTTCAAATGTAGCTTATTAGAAAAAAGTTTTTTGACCATATGCTTGCGGCTGAGAAACGTAAAGCCATGGAAGGTATGCTTCTTGGGAGGTTTCTTGTTGGAGCAGGCATGTGTGTAGGTCCATCTGTTGCTTCAGTTGTTTGGTACTCTAGAAATTGGCTATTGAGTCTTCGCTTACTGTTAACATTTTCTCATATGAAGTGGCTCTTATTTTATGTAAGCAGGTTTCACCTTCTTTGGTAAGAGATACTTATGGGAGCTTTATCTAGATAGCAACATGTCTTGGACTTATGTCATCCATGTTAATTGGAATCCCGGGCAAGGAAATTACTGGATGGTAAGAAACTTGTATTTGGATAGATCACAGCTTCATTGTACTAGGATTATTATTGTGTGCTTGATCCTGTCAAGTTGATAAAAAGTCGTGGTTGGTTGTTACACGTGCATATGCTTTTCTCTAATCCACATTGTGCTCAGGTGACGTGTGTGTTTCTGGGTATCTGCAATTCCCGATGCAATATTGTCTCTTGCAATGGAGTTCTGTGCGGAGATTCCTCAATGGCTTTATAAGGTCAAAATGTTAACCTTTGTTTCTACCAATTCAGAGGCTCTGCTCCAGACATTATCTGGTCTTAACCCATACCCTTTTAAATTCAACATGAATATGAAAAATCATATTGATTTCTATTTGTTGTGAAGCGGAAAGGTAGATCCTCCGAGACGGAAGCCGAATTTGAGAAGTCAGACAGAGCACATGAGCCAGACACTGTAAATTTTTATGGATTATTTTATGGGCGCCATTTCAGAGGTATCCATGAAAACTTTTCACTCATTCATTTTTTCTATATTAGAATATTACTTGTGGTTCTTGCTATTTCATTTTAGATTACTCATTCATTATTTTCTTTTGGCAGTTGTTCTTATTGGATCAGCTCTATATGCGTTTCAACAACTGTCAGGAATTTTTATTTTTCTTCAACCGTCCTTAAAAGAGCGGGGGTTCCATCAGACAAGGGAAACATCGGCGTAGGAGTTGAGAATTTATCTGGTAAAGTGACATATCTTTTGCGCTTGTATATTTTGGATCTATGAGAAACCTTTGTATCCTCTTTTGACTTGTAGTTGTTTTTTAGGGTCAATTATAGCAATGACTTTGATGGATAAACTAGGACGGATGCTTCTTCTTCTTGGAGTTCTTTTGGCATGGTAAACCTAATATCTATAATGATGTTTCATGTATTGGTAACTATTTCAGAATATTTGTCGTACTTTAATATTACTATATGTATTCGATTGAATCAGGAAGTAGCAATGTGCATTCAGGCCTCTGCGTCAAGTTTTAGCGCGTCTGGATCCTCACCGTACTTATCCCTTGGCGGGATGTTGCTGTAAGTAACTTGGAAACCACAATGTTAAATTTATGGTCGTAACTCAAAGTAACAGTTTTATTAGATATACTCATCTGATTACTATAGCTAGTGGTAACACTACTACTTCTCATGTATGTCGAAGGCTATAATGATATTGGATTTGTCAAAGTGGAATCGTTGGAATTTTTATAATCAATCAGTCTTAGCCTGATAAAGATTATCACCCGATTTTTGTAAGTTCTTGTAAAAGGCCTCAGTGAATGTAATTTTGAAACTAAAGATACATTTCGACTAGGACGCAATTAGAGAAAGCCCTGCAAATAATTTTTTCTGATAAACATGGTTAGTATTATTGGGTGCTAAGTGGGTATAGGTGAATTAGGCATTAGCAAGTTAGTTATATATGCAAACAAGGACAGTGACTCTTGTCAATTCTATTGCACATGGAATTCTCAACATTTTGTTTTTTGATAACAAATTCCAAAAATTTGTATTAGATAACCTCGATCAAACGGCTGTAGAAGTGTAAACTATCCATAAGCCTTCGAAGTTTAATCCATGTCTGGAATATTTTGTTTCAAAGAGACTACAACTCATGTAGGTCTCATCAAATTGCTTAGACGAGATTATTTTGTGATCTTAGTTTCTAAAATTCTCCTTATGCTGTAGGTTCTTTGAGTTCAGAATTGGATTTTAATTCTGTCTTGTACTCTGCAGGATTGAGTTAATGTTTATTTTGTGATAGTGTTTGGAATGGAAAGACTTCTCGAGAATGTAACAACAAAAGGTTAGGGTTTTCATAGTTTCAAATTCTGAAACTTGTGTTTATAGCATTTGGGATTTTGCATAAGTTGTTTGATATTGTATGGGTTATGGTTCATCCATCTACTCTGTTCATGTATGGATCGCTCTTGATGAATTGAGATGATCAGTGATTTTTCTTGATCGATTTTAATGATATTGAATGGTATGCATGCAGGTGCAGAATCAATTTATATTCAGGTGCATAAAAATGCCGAAATTACAGCCGGCGACTACTTTTTTTTTTACCTGAAAATATTTTGCAACGGATATAAACGTAGGAAAAGTATCCGTTGCACAAATAACCAGAAATGAGCAACGGATATAACTGCAACCATACAAATAAAACGTTGACAAAAACCAAAATGGGACCCACAAAGTGTTACTCTATTATTAATAACCGTTGCACAAATTAAAATATACTTTGCATAAATAGAAAAATAAAGCGTTGCGCAATCAATTGTGCAACTATATACACGTTGTACAAATTAATTTGTGCAACGTATGTTATCCGTTGCACACCAATGCGCAACGCCGTTTTACCAACGGTTATTTCCGTTGCACAAATTATGCACAACGTTTATAAACGCCACAAAATGGTTGTTTTGGTGTAGTGCTACCACCTAGGCTGCCTTTAGTTATACAGTAGAGTGCCTCATGAAATACAGTTAGAATGTTATCTAGGAACTAGAATGTTCATTCGATTAGAGTCACGTGTCAGTCATACATTGAGTACTCTTTAGGGTTTCAATGATTGACATAAATTTATAAGAGAAGCCTTCTTCTCTTGTTATGAAAAATAAATGAAATTGTTATTGTTGGTTGAGCTATTATTAGCCAGATTTTGGCCTCAATTCTTGATTTAGGAGGTGTTTAACACCAATCTTATCATTTATGTTTGTTAATTTGTTGTAGTGATACAAAAAATGATTATGAATGTGAAATTAATTGTTTAGGGAGTGTAAGAACTGCTTCTTTATATAGCAAAAGATTTCATCCTTAGCTTACTAGAGAGAACTAGGGATGTAAACTTTTCCCTGGATTGTACAATCGGTTTACTTCTACTTTATATTCTTTTGGTATTGAACACAATTTAATTAGAATTTGTTATTTTATTGAATGATAATCCCTCTCAAAAATATTACAAAAACCTTCATGAGGAAATGAAACTCTCCTCTCTGTTTGTTAAATGGAGGGCCGGGAATTAGAAGAAAAAACGAAAAGACATCAAACCACAACAAGAAAAAGGATATAAAATGGGAGGAATTATGTCAAAGCAAAGTCAATGACCAAGCGAAAAAGTCAAGATCAGCATTTGGGAAGATCGGATGGTGGTGGTGGAAGCTTTTGGTTGGGGAGTTTCCCGTCTAATACAAGCCATGCCATCTTCAAACCCCAGCTTGTGTGAATCTCCAAGTGACAATGCATGAACCATACACCTGTACACCAGATCATCATCAAACAATCATTAGCCATTTGGTATCAATATAGCAAAACTATGAAAAATGAATATTTCACTTACCAGGATTATCAGCACGGAAACGAATAGCAACCCAACCACCAGAAGGAACACCAATTGTATTCCTCTCAACCGGGTCGACAAGATTAAATTTAGCAGGGTCATTAATAGGGTCATAGTTCCCAAATCCTTGGCCCAGAACAAAAAAGTTATACCCATGTAAATGGAGAGGGTGACTTTCAGCACCAAGAATACTAGTATCCTGCATAATTAGCTCCACACTGGTACCGAATGGTAACACAACCAAATTAGTGGTATTAATAATGACATTTGTGTTATTGATTGTATTGTTACCGGTATAATCGAAAGGATGAATTGGGAAGTATGGGAAATACGGGCTATAAACACGGTTTGACTGCCCTGTAAAATGAGCTTGAAGTAGAGCTGTAGTTGGAAGTGCAAATGAGACATTATTAACAGAAGCTGAAAACATTGATCCATTTGGTCCTTGACAGGTATGGTTTTTTGGGCATGGGTTTGTACCTAAACCCACGGTGAAAAAGAATCGTTTGTCAACATTTTTTGGTACGTTGGCAGGATATTGTTTGTTGGCTAAACTTCGAAACTTCAAGGTGAAATTTGTGGCAGCTGAAGTATCATTTAGTGGAGGAAGTGTAGCTCCAAAAAGTGGAAGCTTTGACGTGCTTTTAATTGAAGATGGAGATATGTATTCCAGGATACCAGTGGTAGTAGAATTGTCGAAAGTGCCTTGGCCAGTTACATAAGGCCTTGCAGCCATGACAAATGAGGCTTTTGGGTAATAAGGTTTGGCTTTGAGAAGAACATTAGTGGTTTGCCCAGGAGTGATAAGAATGGTATCTGTTTCGAAAGGTTTAACATAAACAGCATCAGCATCGACTACAGTGAGGGTGTGGTTGGCAATGCTGAAGAAAAGCTCGTCATTGAGTGCAGCATTGACTAATCGAAGAAGATATGTTTTCCCTGGTTTAACCTTCAACTTGAATGTATCTGCAATCATCCCATGCACAATAGTTAAAAGCTGAGACCTACAAATTTCAGGGTCACTTTAGGAGAATGATTAAAAAAGAACCTTTCCTGCACTATTACCTTTTGCTGAGCAATTATACAATGGTCCAGGAAGTCCATTGATAGTATAGGCGTCAGATACATTAGGACCACCTCCGGTTTGAAGTGCCTGGTTGATGATAGCTTCAGTGTCTGCTTTAAACCATTCTCCTGAAAATTATTTAATTTCAATCTTCATGTTAATTACTAAGTAGTAAACAAACTGATCAAAATTTGCTTATACTAATACGAAACAGATGAATATTTACCAGTTTGTAGTAAAAAATAATTACTTACCAAAGATCATGGGGACTTCTTTGTACGGTTTCACGAATGGGTATGGAACGTTAGGTTTGGGGAGAATGATAATAGGTCCATAAAGTGTAGCTCTGAGCCATGAAATGTGAGCATGCCAAAATAATGTCCCTCTTTGGCCTATTATAGTGAAATTGTATGTATAACTTTGGCCAGTTTGAATGGGGCATTGGGTAACATATGCAGGACCATCGCTCCATCCACTCCTAAGTTGACGAATTCCATGCCTGTAAATTTGTCACAACTCGAGGTATTACTAGTTGTTCAAATTCTAGGCATTATTTTGTTAATGATAGTTGAAGTTTAGTCATTTACCAATGGATGGTGATATTGTTTTGGACATGGTTTACCACCTTAACAACCACCCTGTCACCTTCTCTAGCAAAGATTGGAGGTCCTGGAAATTGTCCGTTTACGGTGACGATACTCTTTGTCTGGCATAGTCGAGTCACATTCTTCATATTAATCTGCACATTTTACATATAGCAAGTCGGAAAAAAAACTGATCAAACTTAAATTGCAAAAAAACTCATTGGTGTATGATTCACATCTTAGATGATAAACTGAAAATAAAATAAAAAAAAATAAAATGGTAGATCACTATCTCTGCAACACATACATCAAACTGATAGTGCCTAGTCACGCCTGCGGTTGCATTGGGCAAATGAAACAAAACACACAATGCAAAGAGAAAAACTCCGATAGAATAAGATGAAGAACCCATCTCTTGCTCTAAATTGAATTTAGAAAGCAGAGAGAGAACAAGATGATTGAAGCTGCTAAAGCTAGTTGACGGAGTGTTGATTGATGAAAGACTGTCAGACAGGTAGTTTATATATCGTGAATGATCGTTTTGATGATCCCCACCACCAGTTGTTGGTCCATCCAGGCATCTAGCTGAACGTTGTTTATCGTAAAGCATTACCAAAGTAGATGATATTTTTTATTTTGGTTTGTTTGAGCCTACCTACTTTGCTTCCTTTTGTCCAAATCTGATCTAAAAGAATAGAATTTCACAAACCATTTTCCCCGTCTTTGTTAGATTTAGACACTAAGATTTTGTTACCCCAACAAGCTGTGCCCTACAAAAAAATAAATAAATAAATCACTATGCACTAGCTTTGCTGGACCTTGCTATTTTACTAATGGCAAAGCAACATGCTCATAAGTCATACCTGCGTGCATTAATTCCAGCCGTATCACATGTTTATCGGGATATTACCGTTTCAGAAAAAGTGATACTTTAGGCCAAATTGAAAAACTGATAGGTGCAAAATTCTCCTTCCATATATTTAAATGACTTTGTGGTGTAGATGGGCCGGCCAATTGGAGTTGGTATTAGTCTGTGAGGGTTTATACTCTGTAGAGTGTCGAAGGAGTTTGTAAACAAAAAGAGAAATGGACGTACAATCCGACTTTCTTCCAAGCAAGGATTTTGGTCTTTTAATGTTAAAAGAAAGTCTCTATAATGTGCTAACTACTGTATTTAACTTGTTTACAAAGTCTAGTGTGCAGAATCCATCTTAAAGAATTTTCCAGAATTGGTAGAGTTAAAGATAAATATGGACCGAATACTCATTATTCTACAGAGTCACATTACATGCGGATTGTAGTTGTACCAACTAGGCTTCTCGCAGGTCTTATACATGGGAGCCGATCTACCAACAAGAAAGCCAAAATTCTACTACAACTGAAATTTGGATTTTACACGACACATGACAGGACACAGGCCAAAGACAAATTTGCGGGCCGACAATCTAAACATATTAAAAGTACATTCCCCATATGATTTTACATTGTTAATTTTATGCATACACGTTACGGCATCAACAGATGCCCGTTACTCTTTCTAATGTACATATATTCACATGTATTTTACATAAAAAGATCGACCTAGTAGTGACTAATGACATAACACGTGCCCGAACCGGCCCATGATTGAAGGAGTATCAGTTGACACTTGGATATCCTCCTAATTCTGCTGCATATTCTTTCATCATTGGCGTTTCTAAGCTTCTAAAGATATCTTGATCGTCAACTACATCTGGGAAAGTTAAAGACAAGTTCTCCCAATATTGACCAATCTGATCATTATCATCATCTTCTGTCTTGTACATCACTGAATTACCCTCATCTTCCATTGAATTCCCAGCTTGTAAAGAGCCTATACCCATATCAGGACACCCCTCATTATTGACCACTCTAATACTAGGCTCTGTTTGTTGATTTTGTTCCATTTGGGTAGTTTGGGTTGAAGGATTTGAAGTAGTAGAAGAAAAAGAAGAAGACGCTGGTGATGATTTCACAGGAATTTGGTGATTGAGTTGATGATGGTGATGATGAGGTAAATTGAGCTTAGCAGAAGAACCATAGAGCTCAAAAGCAGTATTATCATAAGCAATCGCAGCTTCAAGAGATGTATTATAAGTACCTAACCAAAGTCTAGCGCCTCTATTTGGTTCACGAATTTCAGCAACCCATTTCCCCCATGTCCTTTGCCTGACTCCTCTGTATTTACACAGTGAATTCTCTGGACCTCCTTTTCCTCTCATACATCCTCTTCTTGATTTTGTTGCTGCTGAGGAACTCCTTTTCCTCACTGTTTTCAGTTTCTTATCTTCTTCACTTACATTCGTAGTAGTCACCATGATTACTTGTGCCTATTTTTTTTTTCTTCCTTCACCTTTTCAGTGTCATTGATATAGCAGTGAACAAGATCAGTACTGTTATGAGCTAAGCTGGCCTGGATAAAAGGGTTTTCGACACGTGGCAAAAGACAATGATTTTGCGTGTTTGTTAAATTGACATGATTGATAATAATCTATCATCATGAATCTTAGGTTTTTAATAATGTCTATCCATAACAGATTTTCTTAAGCTTTCTGTTTGGTTTTTGATACAACACATGGCTATAATGTTTGTTTAGGTTTAGGTGTCACCACTACTCACTACTCGCTAGAGAGAGACACAAAAGAGTTTTGTTGAGTAGAGTAACTTCACTGGTTAAGTTCGTTTTTGAGTTGTATAGTTTCTTTTCTCTGACATGAGTTGAATTCTTGTTGCCACTATTTGTGGTTTAGTCATTGGATGAGAAAGATGCAAATTAATTTTCTAGGGAGATGATATGGAGTGAATCTAGGAATTGTTAATATTAATATTCACATAAAGAAATTCAGAAGGCCGCACATGGGAGGTCTGCATGAGGTTCACTTGTTTAAAATATTAGTTACTAGGTGTCGGAGTTGGAGCTTTGAAGATCAGAGTGTAGTGATTTTGGGTTCTTGAGCCATGATTTCATCACTTCCATATTCAATTATTCATACACATTCTAGAGATTTTGTGAGACATCCTGCTAATTCCCAAGGGTAGTAGAACTATTTCTCAGAATTGAAAGTTACGACCATGCCCCTGGGAAGCACAGACGGACTCTAGGATGTTAAGTCCCAAGTCCATGAAGAACTGAGCCCATTGGAATCTCTCCTCCTTTAAAACAATAAGTCATATGAGTTCCCACGTCGCACGGTGAGTGTGACATCTCTCTCAAATTAAATAAGATAAAAGCTTTCACACAGAGCAATTCTGGAGAGGACAAGTGACGTGACTCTATTGGTCGGAGCATTAAAATTTGAATTACACTCCGTTTACAACCAATATTTAACTGGATGTTAGTAACACCGTTAGCAAAAATGTGGGTATACAACACATATGTGTGAATTTACACCTATCTAATAACTTACACTTGGTTTACACTAAAAACTTAACTGTACATTAGTGATGTCGTTAAGTGTACAATACACCCGTAAGAAATCTAACATAGGGCTTTCCTCCTACCCTACTGAGATAATATATCGCCTTTGCCTATTTTGGAGTTCCACTGAAGAATCATCATCATCATCATCATCATCTGTTATTCTTCAGTTTGCTTCATTCCAAAGTTCTGTTGATGATCGATCAATCTCCGGTACCAATCACTGGTATAAAGCTTGATACATTAGGGATGGATCAATCTCCGGTCTCAATCATTGGTATTAAGTTAAACTCTTAAACAGTGCTCTCCCGTTTTTTCGTTAATCATTATAATGATATGTATTTGTGTGGTTGGCATGGAGTCGGAGATGGGTTTGTGCGATTTGGAGTCTGCCAAGGGTTTGAGGAGAACACACTTAACTCAGCCGTGGTAATAGCAGATCATGCCCACAAAGTGTTTGAGGAAAGGCCTGAGAGACCAATTGAAGCTGCAGTGGAAGAACACACATCGTGGACAGAGTTTGAGTGGAGAAAGTGCTAATGTTTGTTCTCTATCATGCCTTATGAATATGATAATCAAGGCAATTTTGTTGGTTTTGTGATTTTGAACTTATCTAACTTTTGAGTTTCTCTTTCTAAGTCATTCATGCATCTCTTAATGTTGTCCATTGGCATCTGAAAATGTTATCATCCATGGACAATATCTTATGTTTACAGCTTTGAGGGTCTTTGATTGAGGGGTAGTTGGACTCGATTACTGTCGAGTTAAATTACTTGCATGGGAATTAATTGTAAGGAAAAATTCAATTGTTTTGTTCTCTCTCAAGTAATTTCAGACTCCTAGGGCATATATGCAGAGGGATGTTTTAAAGTTCGATTACTAAATTGGTGCTCAGCCATAAGCAGGAAGACAAACCCGAGTACATTCACCAATTTAGATGCAAAAGTCCCATGTCTTCTCATCAGGTATATCGCTTCTCTTTAGTAGACATAGAAAGTCTGCAGCATTTGAGGTTACTCATTGATGTGCATTGCTTTTATGTACAATGCAGTGTCTGTTCAATTATATTGATACTGCTCTCTCATTTCCATCTTTATTGATGTGTTGCAGCCATTCGAGGAGGCTCCTCTTGATAACATTTCCACAATTGTACTCGGTGACACAGATTCACAAATACCGTATGTTGATATCAGGGTCAACGGGATGTTGGTAAGGAATAAGGATGGCTCGCAAATACGCGAAACCATTCTCTCGGGACATAAGTGGAGTACGGGTGGTAAGAATATCCAAGCGATGATTTTCTTTTAACATGCACTATACAACTATGAAGTTTGTAGTCTTTTCATCTTTCCCCCGCAGTGATGTTTGTCTCATGCAGTCCATGTGGGAGTAGTGTTCATACCCATTTGGCTTTTTGGAAAACGGATCGGGAAGTTTTCCTGTACGTGGTTTGGTTTTAGCCACAATATTATGTCATCCTTGGAGGCAGAAATGTACGTGGTATGATTCATGTTTTCCTGCCATTCAATAAATTAATCATGTTTCTTAGACATAGCTAAAACATGATGTTACAGCTGTCAGCGAAAACACTTCTGCTTTAGTGTAGTACTTTTTTTTCCTTCTCTTATTCTTTTTTTTTTTTTGCTGTTCATCTTGCATCAGTAGAGGGTCTACTACAAATACATCTACCATTGCAATGGCGGGAAGGAACAAGCTGTGAAAGTCTCTCGGGAGGAAAAGAAATCCAAGTCGTAGACGAGTTTCAGGGTTGGTAGGGGTTATCATATACTTAGCCCTCCGTATAAGGGATCTTAATCTCTGAATTTTTGTGTCGTGAGGGACATAGGCTTTTGTCTTTATACTCTTAATACTACCCTTGGGGATCTTTATGTTTTTTTTTTTGGCAGTGTTAGAGCTTTGATGCAAAAGACAGAAGATGACTTTTCAAAAATACAAATCCATCTCTTCCGACTCCAGATTAACCTTACTTTATGAAAAATTATGTATTGAGCATCTTTGTAAGTCTGCAATATACAACTACAAAATAATATATTTGTATAAACAAAATACTGAGAACAGTTTGTGATGTCCGTGAGGATGCTGCTGCTACAAATCAACATAGGACACATAAAGTTTGGCTGAGTTGGATCGATTTCTGGCTGACCTCTTCTGGTAGAAATCTCTTGACCAATCAATCGTGTGGTAGGACACAATGCATTCAACATAGGGAAATGCATAGGTTCATCTTATATCCATGGTCTTTCAACCAACATTTGAACAACATGCCTTGCACCTGCAGGAAGAGTAGTAGACTGGAAACCAACCCTGCTAAGCTCAGACACAAGGAACCGATCAGCAACGACTACCACACCTTCATGAACTTTGAATGGACCATACTTGGGATGATGGACATACATGATCCATTCATCATCATCAGATCCAGGCCTGAGAGGTTTATCTCCATGGGACGGAGTAGTTTTTTCATCTTCATCCATGAAAGCAAAATCACTATCATTAAATTCTCCTTGCTGGCCCTTTGTTGCACCACCGCCATCAGGAACATTGCGAATACTATTACCAACCTCATAAGTCTGCACTCAAATCTCAAATGGGTTACTAGTATCTTGATTAATCGGCTCAGGCTTTGGCTGACTAAGAAACTGAGCAAGTCTTTCAATAGGAGATTTTATAATCAATTGATGTTCAACACCTGGTGGACCACCTTGACACTGACATTCCTCAACCTCCATATTAACATTATGTTGCATATCATCCAAGTACTATGCAAAACTTTGTTGGAATCCAGGAGACTCACACCCTTGTGGAAACGCAATTCCACATGGCAAACATTCAACAACGTATTTGAAAGGAAACAAATGAATCCGGGGTTCAACATCAACTTCAAGCAGCACCTTTTTCTCCTCCTCAGACATATTGGTTTCTCCAAACATGATGGGAAAAATTTTGAACTCATGAGTTATGAGTTCAAAAGCTAATTGAGACCCATAACCACCGGATTAATAAAATTTTATATCATCTAACTATGGACTTAACCATAGTTATCTTCCCGGATTTTTAGTGAACTACAAAGTATATTTCTTTGGATTTTTCATATATTTTGATATTCCAACCACTTCTTTTATCAACTACTTCCATATATCCGGCGCCAAGAAAATTTCCTACGTGAACGTATCTTATGATTCTTATTTAGTTCAAAACCTAGAATTATGTTCCATCAAACTAAGTAAATGATCTCTCATTCAAATAAAACTTGAAACTACGAAACTTCAAACTAAGCTTATCAAGACGTCTAACAGAAAAAGGATTCATATCTCTTATGTTTCAACCTTGGCGTGTCTTGATTTGAACTTGTTTCATCGATACATAAGAACAAATAGGTATAGGTTATCTTCCCAGTGATGAAGATTATGGAGTGGATAGATTTACTTTTTAATAGCTCTTCTTTGTGATTTTGAATGGTTTTAGATCTATCATTTTTAGCTCTTAGCTTTTGAGTTCTTTATACACCGTACTTCTACTAAAAATATGTTGACACAAAGGTCAATTTTCATTGATGAATCGAGACATTCATGAACATGGTTCATTTTTAGATATTACCTTTTGAGTTCTCTATACACTTTGTGCAAAAATGATGATAATGATTCTAGTAATGCTTTCAAAGCATTGCCATCATTGATGGATGACAAGAGTTAATCAAAGTGAAACTCGAGAAAAATATAATTTAGTGATATGAACTCTAATCTTTGTGATTCAAGTGTTGTTCTCAATCGTGTTTCTTATGTGGTTTCTTATGTACCAAATCTTTCTTGGCGCTAACAAAAACGAAAGCAATCAATAACAAGATGTAATTAGAATAGATAAACTTATGAAAATGGAACCAATCAGATGACTTAAGAAGTTGTTGGAAAGTAAATATATGAAAAATCCGGTAAATATATGCACTTAAGACTAAATATCCAATGAGATAACTATGGTTAAGTCCATAGATAGATAGTGTTAGATCTAATTAATCCGATGGTTATGGGTCTGCGAATTTAATTTTGAACTCGCACTGCGAGCTCAAAATTCTTTCCAATCATGATGTTGTTGATATCAAATTTTTTGGATGTTCAGTTTTGAGTTTCAACAAGCTAGAAGTTTGAGAAGGAAGAATGGAAAACAAAATAGAGAACCAGTTGCAGGAGAAATTAGGGGTTCTTATAGGAGTTATAGTTATCCTATTTAGGGTCTTGATGCGTGTCGTAGGTGCAATCAAATTAATTAATATTTCCACTCAATTAAAAATAATATAATGGAAGTCAAGTTCGTTCCCACGAGGAGCAAGAGATTCTAGTTGTAAAAATTGTCACAAAAGGGGGGTGTAAAAAGCAAAAGAAAATAAACAAAGCAATTAAAAGATAAAGTTGAAAGCAATAAGAGAGACAAGATCAAGGAATCCTTCTTCGTTGCAAAACAATGATTAAAGTTATATTCTTTTCTACTTGTTATTAGTCACAGATTATCACCAACCGTAGGTAAAGCAGCTAGATCAGTGTTGAACCCCTAAATCCCTTGTATCACCGGATACGGAAGTTCTCGACTACCGGATTCTATTTACCAAACCACCTAGTAGTAGATCACTCTAGATGTAATTTAAATAAACGCTTTAAGATTTATGAACTTATTAGGTCAATATTAGTAGTTAGACTCTTAGATCAAGGTCTACTTGCTAACGTTGTTTTCACACACAATTGCTCCACGGAATCCCTCCGCAAGGTCTCGTGTTTGCTACTTATGTAAATAGTCAAGAAACGATTACTTATCTCCTAACTTTCACTAGCTTTAGATTAAATCGACAAATCAATTTAGTTGGCCACCCAAACAATCTATCAATCAATCATGAATGTCATTAAGATCATTCCTATTAGTAAAAACAAACGATAATTATGTGAAAAACTTCAAGATAGAATTGAAAACAAAAACTTAAATCATATTAAGAACTAGGAATTCATCCTCAATCAATAATAAAATTAGCTACTCATGCTAAAAGAGTTCACACAAAGAATAAGAAAAGAAAAGTGTGTGTGTGTGTGTAGAGATGTGTGTAAAAAGATGTGTAGAACTTCTCTATTTATAGGCTTCAATATTCTCCAAATCTTCCAAGGAATAGAATCCTTTTCCTTTAGCAATTCAATTTCCAAATCCAAGCCTTTCTCATCTTCCATCTTCTCTTTCCAAATTTGAGTCCAATTCTCCATCCAATTCCTAGTCCAAGTCTTCACACCCATGAGAGAAGTCCATAGAAAATTCTGGAATTTTTGGCTCGCCGGAAAACTGGTATTATGGCCGGAATTTGACCAGGAATCCGTCACCGCGGCCACCGAAAATTTCATTTGTCCTTTGGTATATTCGACGGAATATTCCGTCAGTCCACCGTTAGGACTAACGGTCAAACTGGTCAACTGTCAGTCAATGGTCAAGGGAAGTAGTCAGCCATCTTGAGTCAGCTTCTCGGTCGGTCTTCTTTACCGAGATTCTTTTGGATCTTACTCAATTTGAGTTGAATCGGTCATCGTAGCAGTATGAGTTAACTCATTTGAAGTAGAAATCCGGCCGAGTTATGTCTAATTCTCCATCGTTTCGAGGCCAACTTAAGGCCTTTTCACAACTCCTTCTTTGTATCAATCACAATCCCTAACATACATCTATTTAGCACATTCATTCCATCATTCCGTAGTAATGTTAGCAGACACCATCATCTCGAGATCAACTTCAACTTAAACTCAACACTGCTAGATCAACCATAGGCCCGATTTTGAACTTCACCCATTGTTTTGAGAGACAAACCCATCTTCTAATTCTGCTTCAATAGATCAACCATTGTCGAGTTCTTTAATTTCAAACAACCAACAAACCCTTAATTCGTGACCAAACTATTATTCTCTTCAATTGATGAAACCCAATCATTTCTTCATCTCGATTTCAATCAAAAAGAACCCATTTCTAGCAACATTTCCACCTTCTCGACATCACAGAATCCCCAATAGCAGCATCGATTTACTTAAACCCATTCTATACTCCATTCGTAGTTCATCAGAAATTCATCAGACCCTTTAACTCATCTCCCAGATCTTCTTCATCTCTAAATCACTAGCATTAGGGTCTTCTCCTTATCAAACAAACCCAAACCCTTATTTCAATTTCAGCTCTTTGATTCACAGCATCCATCTTCACCAAAGCAGATTCAACTTCTCAATTTCTCGATCTCACTCAACAAGTGGTCGATGTTCTTCTCTCGATCTCAATCACCTCACAACTCAACCTCAGAACCACCTTCATCTCCAATTTCTTCTCGATTCGAACAACACGAGCGAACCGATCCTTAAGACAAACCCATCTTCATTCTTTCTCCGTAGCGTCATCGCCATCTCTGTTTTATCAATTTCCCGATTGTCTGTTTCGAATTTAGCAATAATTCTTTGCTTTCATTTCTTCTCAATTCCAATTTTACCAATGATTGGAATGAATGAGAGACGACTCTCAAAGTTAGGGTTATAAATTGGGGATGGTTATTTGCACCTGGTGCTATTTGATAAGGGTTAACCAAGTTTCTAGACCCTTATCCTCAATTTGGTCTATCTTTAGCACTCCTCCGAATAGAGTTGCCCCTTAACCTTGATTTGGGTTCCGAATAGTGTTCACCCACGAAATGACAATTTTGCCCTTTTGTCTCAAATTGGGTGATTTCTTCTTCTTTTCTCCGTGCGACTCCATAGTAGCTATAAAACTTAAAACAAGCGTAAAATACATAATTTACAAGAAAAATAGCAAAGAAAGCATAAACACTAGATAGTAAATAGGATGTATTCTACACCCTATCAAATTCCCCCACACTTAGACTTTGCTAGTCCTCGAGCAAATCAAACTAAAAACTTACAACTTCAAAGCGTTCCAGCGTCCCAAGCATCCAAAGAGTTATGAGGACATAGAGTTTCTGCATGCTAGTAATAAGAAGTTAGAAATACTAAAGAACATATTCTCATTCTTAAATGTTGAGTGAGAAATAACCACACCATAATGAGAGAACGCGTGTTTGAGAAACGATCAATAAGCATTTCGCCTCGACTTCTGCCTCACCAAAAAGGATTTTATGATAATTGCACTCAAAAAGAAGGCTTTTTTATGGTTCTCACATGTGTGCAGGTAGGAATGAAGAGAGAAATCCTGCGACACGTTGAATGGTGGGAAGGACAACTTCCGAAATATTTTTAAAAACCCACATCTTTTAATATTTTGAAAAACCATTTTTCGGACGATCTCTAAGAAAGGAAATCAACCACTATTATCGAGGATGAGATTACTTACCCACCTTCACATCCGATCGCCAATTATGATAACACCACTCTCACGGCATCCAATAGAAACGTCTTCCGCTCCTAGTCTTTATCTTCTTGGTCTTCGTCTTCGGTTTCAACTATTGATGATAAACTCTCGAATTTCATAAATCCTTAACAATTTGTAACCTTTTACCTTAAAAATCCTTGTCGCTTGGAACTTCCTTATAGATTTTCCTTCCCCACGGCTTATTAAAACAAAACAAATATTTCTCTTATTTTTTTTTTCTTATATCTTTTTTTTTTCTTTTTTTTTTTCAATTTTTTTTTTCTTTTTTTTTTTTAATTAAAATACAAGAGAAATTAAATACAAAATAAACCATGGCCGTGGGAGAAGTATTTTACCGCTTGATTCTTCACAACTTGTATCGTCTTGAAATCATAAACTTCAAAAATTCTCACCTTTTGATTTTCTTTGCTTTCATGAATAAGTCTTCATACTTGGATATAGAATTACCTCATTGTATTGTAAGTCCTCAACATATATGTAAAATCCGCTCATTTGTATGTTGCTTTACTTGAATATGAAATTTGCTCTTTTTCTCGTTCCGTTGCTTGTAAACCTTAAACTTTTCCAACTTTCCTTGTAGATTTTGATGTCGCTCCTTGTTGATGATGATGATGATTTCTATGGATCCGTTGTTGTTGCGAGAGAATGGTGCTAACTGCAAATCGAACTACAAGAAGGAGGCTTTCATTTATAGACGTCACCCTCATGATTGACAAATTAGCACTCAAGAGATCAAAGAGTAGTGCTTCTATTGGTGGGAGGTTGGGTAGCTCACCATTCTACCCGGAATTAACGTACGGTGACACACACTCAAAAGAAAGCTCTTAAATTTCTGGTCGGTGCCTCACATGATATGAATATGGGTAGTCTCTACTAATGATTGATCAGCAACTCTAATAACGCATTTCTCCCTGCACCAAATTCGCATCACCGGCATGATTAAATCCATTATTTAACACTCAAACAAACAAGAAATCCGAATGTAGTTCTCTAACATTTCCAAGTTCAATTATGTCAGTCAAAATCTCTATGTAAACATACCTAGAAGTATGCTAGTGACTCTAAAATCTTTAAAAGTTGGAGGTTTTATGTAAAACTTTTTTTTTTTAAAAAAAAAAAATTTAAATTTTTTTGTAAATTTTTTTTTTTAAATACATGCTTAACCACTCCCCCACACTTAAACCTTACATTGTCCTCAATGTAATTGAATCCTCCTAGTAAAGTCAAGGTGGGAAATTTTAACATGATATGGAACAAGAAAAAGAAATAACAAAAAGCAAAAGGATAAGAAATACAAAACCTATGGGTTGCCTCCCATTAAGCGCTTGTTTTAAAGTCGACGGCCCGACTTAGCTCTTGTAAGATTCACTCCCCATATACCAACAATCGGAAAATTTGAGGATCCACCCATAATACATGTTTTGCAAACAATAACTCCATACAAATATTAGCACAAGAAAACAATAGTGAAATTATCGCTCGATAGAAATTTCCCCCACACTTATTCTCGTCCACACTCGGAAGTGTATAAAGAACATAGAATTTTGGAACTTCCATGTATTCATCTTGGCAAACCTGCATGGTGTTAGCATCAAGTGTTTCCAATGGTGGATATCTAGAAACAAAATCATCCAAAAATACTTTCGAAGCACATACATTCAAACCAATAAGAGGTAAAGGAGAAGAATCAATATGCAAAGGATTAGACAAACCTTGCACAATTTCTTGTATTATAGAATCCTCTTCATCCTTAAAAAATTCAAGTGAATTACTTACCTCTTGTATATCGTGGTCCTCTATTAAACCTTGCAACCATTCTTCGTCGTTTTCTACCTTAACCAAAGTCTTGGCATCATTAAAATCATTGGCAAGTTCAATTGGGTCTTCCACAAAATCAATGAATTTGGTTTCATCCTCTAGCATCATCTCTTCAACATTTTCATCATCGGAATCGGGCCATTCACTAAAATGATTTTCATCGGTATAGATTGTAAGATCTTCTTGTGCGGGTGTTACACCGTTTATAACAATAGGTAAGTCACACCCAATCTCATCCTTTTGAATAGGCGAAGGATCATTATTATGATCCGGAGTTGGAATAACTTTATCCTTGTTACAATAATTTTCATAAGGTTCAAAATCATCATCGTAACCCATATAATAACGTTTTTCACGCTCTATTCTTAAAGTTCTTTTAGCTTCAAGAATTTCTTCATCCGATGCTATGCCTTCATCGATCAATTGATAGAACCTTCTCTCAAGTTCCCTCAAACTAGGTTGCCTTGCACCAAGGAGATCACACATAGATTTAGAAGCATAACTATCCTCCCCTCCTATTGATTGTTCACTTACATACCCGTCATAAGGTTGTTGATATGTATGAGAATATCCATAAAGTCTGTATCCTAAGGATGGTTGGAAGTTGCCATAATGTTGAGGTTGAAAACCGTATTGATTGTTGTAATATGCTTGCTCTTGTCCACCATACATGGAAAACCGATACCTGAAATAAGATTCTCATAAACCTAAGTTAGATACGATATAGAATCCAACAAAGCAAGAATATAGCAAAAAAGAAAAATAAAAACAACTAAAATCATCCATTGCTCCCTTAAGGTAGCGCTAAAATTTGATGCGTGTCGTAGGTGCAATCAAATTAATTAATATTTCCACTCAATTAAAAATAATATAATGGAAGTCAAGTTCGTTCCCACGAGGAGCAAGAGATTCTAGTTGTAAAAATTGTCACAAAAGGGGGGTGTAAAAAGCAAAAGAAAATAAACAAAGCAATTAAAAGATAAAGTTGAAAGCAATAAGAGAGACAAGATCAAGGAATCCTTCTTCGTTGCAAAACAATGATTAAAGTTATGTTCTTTTCTACTTGTTATTAGTCACAGATTATCACCAACCGTAGGTAAAGCAAACTAGATCGGTCTTTGAACCCCTAAATCCCTTGTATCACTTGGGATACGGAAGTTCTCGACTACCGGATTCTATTTACCAAACCACCTAGTAGTAGATCACTCTAGATGTAATTTAAATAAACGCTTTAAGATTTATGAACTTATTAGGTCAATATTAGTAGTTAGACTCTTAGATCAAGGTCTACTTGCTAACGTTGTTTTCACACACAATTGCTCCACGGAATCCCTCAAGGTCTCGTGTTTGCTACTTATGTAAATAGTCAAGAAACGATTACTTATCTCCTAACTTTCACTAGCTTTAGATTAAATCGACAAATCAATTTAGTTGGCCACCCAAACAATCTATCAATCAATCATGAATGTCATTAAGATCATTCCTATTAGTAAAAACAAACGATAATTATGTGAAAAACTTCAAGATAGAATTGAAAACAAAAACTTAAATCATATTAAGAACTAGGAATTCATCCTCAATCAATAATAAAATTAGCTACTCATGCTAAAGAGTTCACACAAAGAATAAGAAAAGAAAAGTGTTGTGTGTGTGTAGAGATGTGTGTAAAAAGATGTGTAGAACTTCTCTATTTATAGGCTTCAATATTCTCCAAATCTTCCAAGGAATAGAATCCTTTTCCTTTAGCAATTCAATTTCCAAATCCAAGCCTTTCTCATCTTCCATCTTCTCTTTCCAAATTTGAGTCCAATTCTCCATCCAATTCCTAGTCCAAGTCTTCACACCCATGAGAGAAGTCCATAGAAAATTCTGGAATTTTTGGCTCGCCGGAAAACTGGTATTATGGCCGGAATTTGACCGGAATCCGTCACCGCCGGCCACCTGAAAATTTCACTGCCACTGGTATATTCGACGGAATATTCCGTCAGTCCACCGTTAGGACTAACGGTCAAACTGGTCAACTGTCAGTCAATGGTCAAGGGAAGTAGTCAGTCATCTTGAGTCAGCTTCTCAGTCAGTCTTACTGAGCTTACTGGATCTTACTCATTTTGAGTTGAATCGGTCATCGGTAGGTATGAGTTAACTCGTCAAGTAGAAATCCGGCCGAGTTATGTCTAATTCTCCATCGTTTCCAGGCCAACTTCCGGCCTTTTCACAACTCCTTCTCTGTATCAATCACAATCCCTAACATACATCTATTTAGCACATCCATTCCATCATTCCCTGTAACAGCAGCAGCACCATCATCTGAGATCAACTTCAACTTAAACTCAACACTGCTAGATCAACCATATACCGATTTTGAACTTCACCCATTGTTTCAGAGACAAACCCATCTTCTAATTCTGCTTCAATAGATCAACCATTGTCAGTTCTTTAATTTCAGCAACCAACAAACCCTTAATTCGTGACCAAACTATTATTCTCTTCAATTGATGAGAACCCAATCATTTCTTCATCTCGATTTCAATCAAAGAGAACCCATTTCTAGCAACATTTCCACCTTCTCGACATCACAGAATCCCCAATAGCAAGAGATCGATTTACTTAAACCCATTCTCTACTCCATTCGTAGTTCATCAGAAATTCATCAGACCCTTTAACTCATCTCCCAGATCTTCTTCATCTCTAAATCACTAGCATTAGGGTCTTCTCCTTATCAAACAAACCCAAACCCTTATTTCAATTTCAGCTCTTTGATTCACAGCATCCATCTTCACCAGCAGATTCAACTTCTCAATTTCTCGATCTCACTCAACGGCTATCGATGTTCTTCTCTCGATCTCAATCACCTCACGGCTCAACCTCAACAGAACCACCTTCATCTCCAATTTCTTCTCGATTCGAACAACAAGAATGAACCGATCCTTAAGACAAACCCATCTTCATTCTTTCTCCGTAGCGTCATCGCCATCTCTCTGTTTTATCAATTTCCCGATTGGTCTGTCGAATTTAGCAAAGGCATTGCTGCTTTCATTTCTTCTCAATTCCAATTTTACCAATGATTGGAATGAATGAGAGACGACTCTCAAAGTTAGGGTTATAAATTGGGGATGGTTATTTGCACCACGTGCTGGCGATAAGGGTTAACCAAGTTTCTAGCCCCTTATCCTCACCTGGTCTATCTTTAGCACTCCTCCGAATAGAGTTGCCCCTTAACCTTGACTGGGCTCCGAATAGTGTTCACCCCTGAAATGACAATTTTGCCCTTTTGGCTCAAATTGGGTGATTTCTTCTTCTTTTTCTCCGTGCGACTCCATAGTAGCTATAAAACTTAAAACAAGCGTAAAATACATAATTTACAAGAAAAATAGCAAAGAAAGCATAAACACTAGATAGTAAATAGGATGTATTCTACACCCTATCAGGTCTCTTCACCATTTAATCACAGTGTCTACATTTTCAAATGCTATAACTCCCCCTTTCCTGTCACTTTAGTTCTCACATATCTAGCCTTTCATTGCATACACCCTATAAGCAAAATATTCACCCAAGATCAATTTCTTTTCATATTTGATAGATGGCGGCACAATCTCTTATAAGTTGACATCTTCCAACTGGTTCACTCAGGCGGTCATTTCACACCACACATGCACTATTCATATAATCCTTGATCTGTATGAACAATCAGAATGGCATGTTGAATCAGATATGCTGACTAATATACGATGGACCGACTTTGGTGGTTTGGAGGATTGTCTCACCAAAGCTAAGTATCACATGCTTGACAACCTAGTTCGTGTCAAAGCCATCTGGTTTGATCTCACCCTTATCATCTTCTTGATTATTTTGATATTTTTTAGCCTTGACTATTCTGAACATGCCTCTCTCTCAACCTTGGATAAAATCTAATAAGGTGCATAAACTCTTTATCCTGATTATAGATCACTCCATAAAGTTTTGCATAAATATTATCTTAAGGGCGCTTAGAGTAAGGTACAATAACTTAAACATTATAAAATGGACAAGTAAGAATCACGAGCCATCTAGACTAAACTTTTTACTCACCTTTACACAAATGTGGTTTTTGATCAAAGTTAGGTCATTCTCATAAGACATGCTAGTAATCATCCACATCAACTATATCAGCAGTCAACACTTCGCGTTTCACTGGTCATATTTATAAGGCATATGGGACTTGTATTTCAGTTTTGGTTGGCATCGTCTTATTGGCTTCAGCTCTACTCCCTTGTTTGGTCATCAACAAAAGTACTACAACAACCAAGAGGATTCCAGCATTACAATTCAAATTAAAGTCATTACCAATTCTACTTAGTCTACCAAATTTTACCTTAAACCAGACTCCATGGATTCCACCTCTGTCTATAAATCTAATGAGTCTGTGGATAATCTAGTTGACCAAATGAAGTCTTCCCTAAATATTCCTGAATATCTATTTCCTAAAGTCTTCATCAACTCTGAAAACATCACCCCAAGAAAGAAATAATCTGGAAATGGGTATTCATTGGAAGATTGTGTAGCAAAGTTTCCCATGAAACTATAATAGTCTCAAGACTCATTAGCAACAACTGGGAACTCAGCAGAGATGCTGAGGTTCCACTATGAAAGAAGATAAGGAACTACTACTCTATCCGACTTGGAAGTATATAAGATTACGGAGTTTTTAGACAATAAGGAACTGGAGGAATCTTAAACAAACTGATTGTGCTTACTGAAGTCCCACCTCTAGAACCAGATTATATTGATGAAGCAAACTTATATTATGTGAAGATATGGGTCCTAGTTAAAAGGGTTCCTAAACATATTATGCTAGATATTAGAAATATCCTTAAACCTGCAGGGATTTACCAAGATGCAAATAAGCCATATGGAAGAGATGATGATTACAAAAATATGGAAGTTCTACTAAACACTGATATCATTAGAGCCCTGAAATATGGTATAAATGCTTATGAAACCCCCACCATCTCTCACTGGCTGGAGGTTTCATATGCTTTCAATTGAATTGAATTCTGCAAAGTCTATAGAGTCCTTGATCACCCCGGTCCTCTGTGTGAATAAAAAGAATAATGCACTCTGCATGCTAATCTCAACAAGCACCCTCCTCACCTAAACACAATCAATACCCCACCTAAATCACCTATTCCAATCACTAAGAGAAGATCCTTCTCAGACAAAGATGATGCTGAAGAATTTGCTATAAAAATGAGACTGGCTCAAAGATAGATTGTCTTCAGTAATATCACTGATGAATTAGATAGCTCTAGGAGTACATTATCTTTAAAGCTGGCATTCAAGGCCTTATAGAGGGAAAATTCCAACACTTAATCCTGAGGAATTAGCTTTCCAGGAAAGTATAGGAGGATCCTTGAAGGACATAAAAGCTAAAGATCCAAGTCAGGAAAGAAAAGGAATCGGTATAAAAAAATTGCTAGAATATAGGCAATACACCTCTGAATCTGACATCAACCCTGAGTCTATTTTCCCAAAGATGACTCTTAACATCCCTAATCTCTACACATCCATCCCCTCTCTAATTGACATTCAAAATCAGATTAATCAAGATTTCAATGCTCAAAAAAAAATTATGGGAAAGAAAAAGGAGTGAACTTAAGAACAAACCAACAAGCACCCACAACACTCTCCTCCTTTAGACCCAAAAATGAAGAACTTGATGATAACTTGCATCACTGATAAAAACCTGATAGCCATGGAGACAATGCCACCAACCATGAAGAGTAGCAATCAGGATAAAAATCTGGAGATTGAGCGTCTGACAAATATGACTACTAGCAAACTTTTGGGAGTTAATTTGTTCTTGCATATTGAGGTAAACTCTAAACCCCTTTACCTGAATTTGCATGTTTTAATCTTTTTTAAGCATAAGTCTGGTTATATGAAAACTTTTCGCCCCTCCTGGATTCATTATAACATGTTTAACAGTTGCATATGCATCATTAACAACATAGGTTACTTAATCCATATTTGTTTATCATAAGGTGTCATACTTTTGGCATATTTTACCGCCATGACATGGAACTGTCAAGGCATATGGAAACACATCAAAACTAAGAATCTCAATGACATTTTAAATAAGAAAAACCTTGATATATTCTTTCTATCTAAAACCAAACAATAATCCAAAACCTGAAGCATATTCTTAATGGAATAGGAGTCGCTACTTATTGGTTTGTGGAACCACAAGGGATTGTTGGCACTGCGGGGGCGGCTTTCTCTAGCTTGGAAGAATAATATCAAATTATATATCCTGGATTTCTCTAACAACCATATCAGTGCTATTATTACCATTAGCAATGGCAACCCTTGGTTATTTACAGGCTATTATGGTAGTCCTTATTCTACTAAGGACAAACTGAATTCCTGGAAAATGCTAGAAAACACTGGGAGGATTAACTCTCTTCCTTGGCTCATTATGGGAAACTTAAATTTAGTCTTACATGAAAATGAGAAATACAGACGACAACCCATAGACTCTTCTGAAGCTTAGTTATCTTTTAAAAAAAAAATGAGGAGGATAACCTAACTGATCTAGGATTCACTAAATGCCCTTTCACCTGGACAAGCAGAAGTGTTAGAGCATAGCTCAGTTGAACCCACCAAGCGTTGGTATGTCAAGTTTGGTTGTCATATTTTAGTGAACCAAAACTCATCTAAAGAGTCGCTTGATTATTTACTAGAGTCAACTTCGTATAGGTTAGCTTGAAAGTATTAGGATATGAGACATTACAAGTATTACGTGAAGACTTGAAGAATATGAAGAAGTAAGGAGCTACAATGACGACATCATCCTTCCACTTGAGGTTAGTAATATTTAACTTGAACTGTTTCATTCCCTAACGTATCTTTCAAGTCGTGCATATTGAAAACATAACTGCGAAGCTGTGAATGATTATACTCTAGTTAGAAATAGTATTAAGGAATTAAAATACGATGTATAACGTCTATCTTTTGAACCTTGTATATAAGACATCGACATAATCGTATGAATGCTATTGTGATTATGTATGGGTATGGGTGAAGATTTCGTCCTAGGAAACAATATTTTACATTCGTTTAAAAGAAGTACAATTCATAAACGTGTTTTATGAATCGAAAGGGAAATCGCTATGCTTATTGGTATTGTTATTCATTGCAAATCTTTGGATTACCTCTATGTTTGTTTAGTATAACCGCTCATAACTTGTTTATGTATCTTGTTAAAACTATTCACAAGGCCTGAATTTTGTATTGGTATGACTTTTATTAGTGAAACCGATCTTAAGTAATCACCTGAGATGGTATGATCGATTTGTTGTAATTGGTATGACCAACTCTAGACATTGGGGAACCGATCCTTGTAAGAGGTGCAACCGATCACAAGCAAAAGGGAATCGATCCTTGTAAGAGGTACAACAAGTCTTAGATATTGGTAACCGATACTATGACTTGTGCAACCGAATAAAAGTTAGATACCATAAATATGTGGTACCGATCCTAGTACCTAGTCAACCAAATTTTGGAAAGCTAGTGTGACTGATCCTAGTACCCACATGGAGTTAGAACCGAAACTTGTTTCGGTAAAACCGTGAAAACCATGATTGGTGATTTGATAGGATAATCAATCACATAGTTCTTGGAAGTCAGATGAACCAATTCTAAACTTGTTTGGAAGTGTGGCAAATCGGTTCCAAGATTGTAAATATGAAAAAGGATTTATAAAGTAAAGATGTCGACATACTTTGAACATGTGCAGTAACGCTTGTCTTTTATTGTTCAAAGATATTCCTTAATACCTAAAGGAGAATACCGAATCGAAAATAATTGAGAATCTTTTAATTAAGGTTTTTAGTTTTATATGCTTTTAATTTCCAGCAATTAAAACGCATATCTTTAGAAAATAAAAATTGGTAATGTGCACTAATTGGAGATTTTGTACTGAGATTACGGTCAATATTTGGACAAAGCATTTCCAGGAATTATGGAAACCGAATTTGGAAATATATTGCATATCTTGAGAATATTTTCGGTTTTGGAAATTCCTTGGTGTCCAAACTTCCTTGGTCTATAAATATTGAAGTTTGCATTTCAAGCAAACTAATCCTCAGAGCCAGCAAAACTACCTTGTTGTGTTGTTACTGGTGGAGCCGTCTATTCGGAGAGGAAAGTACCCTAATTAGGCGAAATCCCTTACGACCGCTCGTTTTAAAGACTTCTTTGGGATTGGGAAGCTCTACGAGTATCGTTGGTGGGAAACTAGATAGGTGAAGTTTATTATTAGTTTTCGATTGATGTGATTGACTAACGGTTGTTGAACTTTGATTGCACCAAGTTTGTTTATGCTTGAGAATCTTCTCTTCTGATATAAGATTCACTAAGGGTGCACAGGAACCGAGCCGGACCGACGGACCGTCCCGGAACTGGTGGAACCGTACCTATTTTTGTACCAAACCGAGGAAGGGGGTACAGGTACTCGGCCCTACCCAAGTCCCATGCCGAATCGTACCGACTGTACCGATCAATTGTGAACGTTAGATTTATATTTAATCTAACGGTGGTATATTTATAGTATATATAGAAATGAGGTTAGGGTTAGAGACAGGAGTGTATCAAAAAAAAATTCCTTCTTCTTCTTCGCCGCTCTCCTGAGTCTCCTCCTCCATCACTGTGTTCATAAGAACACACCGCCAAATCTATTACTGGTTGTTTGATTCATTCAATAAGTTAACAAGAAGTCTACAACAGGTTACTAATTCCTTTGATTATGAATCTATGATTATGATTGTGAATCTGTGATGTTTTTTTTTTTAATTTTGATTTTGATTTTGATTATTATCTTCCTTTTGTGTGTGTGTTCAGTTAAATTTAGAGTTTTAGACTGAGGAGTGAATTGGACACCCGAAATCTCGATCTATTTGTTCTGAATCTTCTGATTCCTTAATTATTTGATTAGGTAAGATGCAATCTAGATATGTATCATTTAATTTGATCTTCATTAGTTTGATATAAGTTTATAACATAATGATTTGCATGACCGATTCTAGGGTTTTGGTATTTTCTGCTATCTCTCTGCACCCTTAATCTCAAATTCTCAACCAAAGGTAAATCGTTTCTTTCTTCCTCTGTTTATTTATTGGACTGTAAATTTTAGATGGGTTTCTAATGATAAACTGGTTTGGTTTGTAATTATAAATGAGTGTTGAATAGTCAATTAAGTTGATAATCTTGGATGGATTCAATTTCAACTGAATTAGGAGTAGTGGAGAGTTGATTTGATCTTATACATTTGATTAACTGCATTAGTTAAGAGTGATTTTGTTTGCAGTTGGGATGTTTTCGCAGCGTTACTTGGTCCTATCAACAATAATGCCACCACAAGTGTTGCTGCCATGGAATAGAAGATCAAGACTCAAGACTTTGTATTTTTCATTGCCTCCATTGTCCAGTCATTGATACTGCTACAATGCTACTTGATAATGCCACCACCAGTGCATTGTTTGTGTTGGTTAAGACAGTTTTGTGTTGGTCAGTGTGTGTGTTTCTGTGATACTGCTACTTGTTCTTTTTTCACATTTTCAAGACTTTGGTTGTTTGTGTGCTACTACTACTGCTACTTGTTCTATTTTCAGATTTTCAAGACTTTGGTCAGTGTGTGTGTTTGTTACTTTGTTCTTTGATTGAGAATCTGAGATACTACTTAATATATTGAAAAACAGGTAAAACATGTACTTAATTTGTCTGGAAAAATGACAGGAAAATCTGTCTGAATTTCTGGCAGAAAGTACCGGTTGGTACTGGTACCGTACCTGGTACTGAACGTGTACCGAATGGTACCAAAACCGAGGTACAAGGTACAGGTACCGGTCCAAAATTTTGGAACCGAGGCTAGGGAGGTACAGGTACTCGGCCTCGGCAAGAACCGAGTCGAACCGTACCGTGTGCACCCTTAAGATTCACTCAAACTAGATCGAAGTTTTGACGGGGATCTTTAGACTATTTGTAGATCTAAAGACGTCTTGTGATAATCCATTATTAACAGACTCCGTTCTGTATGTGATTGATCACAAGAGATTCGACTTGATTGTGTGCAGGTGTTTATTGAAGATCTAAGAAGATTTGAAGACGAAGAAGATTTCTGATTTGGGTTCATAATCTTTGGTGTGCACAAAACTTGATCGGCTTGGGATCCAACTATAATCGGTTTATCTTTGTGATAATCTTGATTGATTAGTTGAGTAGATCGGCATCAATACGTTTCTTTGTGATTCAAAGTATTGATTGCATAGTCTTAACAATTACTTTGGTAGTTTTTGAAAAGATAGACCTAAGGACCTGACAAAGGAGTTTATTGGGATAAACGGAAGAGCTTTTTGTCAAACTCATATCACTTGTTTGAAAAGAGTTGTTACCGAACAGATTTGTTGTTCCTTTACTGTTTGGAAGACGAACCAAAGGAATTGTTCCAAGTGCGTGACTTATTGCAAGTTGGAGGCGCAGGGATACAGACGGAACTAGGTGAACTATAGGTTTAGTTGATTGGTCTCAACTATACGAAGTTGGTTTAGATTTTGTATAGCGGATTAATCCTGAGAGTATTCAATTCTGGACAAGGTCCCGGGGTTTTTATGCATTTGCGGTTTCCTCGTTAACAAAATCTTGTTGTGTCTTTTACTTTTCTATTTCCGCAATTATAATTGTTTTATTATAATTAGAAGTAAAATACACAAATGTTAATTCCAATTTACTTGATAGCAATCCTATTGTATTTGGTTAAGTCTGAACCTATTATCAAGTAAACATACTTCGTTGTTGTATTTTCTCGACTCAGTCCATAGACAATCACTTTCGGAGAAAGGACTTATAGGTGGAAAAGTTTTAGATTGAGGTATATTTGGGTACCCTCATATTTTCAAGAAGAATAGGTACTCATGTCACTGAGCAAAGACTAGATAGGGGATTAGTTACTGAAAATTGGCTAGACCTCTTCCCTAACACTACCATCTCTAATTAACCTTCCTTCCCTTGGGTCTGATCACAATACAATCTTTCTCAATAACAACACCTTGAATTGATCACTAAGAACCAATTTGATACTAATATGGGCAAAGACATCAGACTAGCTAAGAACAAACTGGAGCATTGGCAGAACATCCAAGAAAGTTTTTGGGAAACTAAAAGTAGATATCAATTCATCAAGCTAGGGGATAGAAACACCAAACTATTTCATGACTCTGCCAAGAAAAGAACAAGAAGGAACAAAATTGATTAAATTCAAAATGGGGATGGCAAGTGGATCCATAACCTCAAGGGAATTTCTGATTGTATCACCTCCCACTTTGAAAAATGGCCACTGCTGAAACCATCTCCATAAACCATACCCTTATAAATCTTACACCCGCAACCATTACCAACTCTGAAAATGAACATCTGTTATTGGTCCATGATGCTATGGAAATCAAAAATATCTTGTTCAGCATGGCTGGTGATAAAGCCCATGGTCCTAATGGATTCCCACCAAATTACTTCCAGGCTAACTGGGAGGTTGTTGGTAATGACATCATTGCTATGGTGCAAAAAAAATTCAACTCTGGCTTTATCCTGAAGGAAATGAACTCCACCTTCATATCCCTTATACCGAAAATTGAAAACCCAATCTCACCCTCTCACTTCTGACCCATCTCTTTATGTAACACTCAAATCTCATCTCCAAACTTCTTTCCCAAAGACTCAAATCTCTCCTACCTAAGCTCATTTTCCATTTTCAATCAGCTTTCGTCCATGGCAGACAAATCTATGACAACATAACTACTTCCCTTGAGCTCATCTATCATATGAACACTAGAATGAGAATTAAAATTTACATGGATAAATCCTTTGACATAGTCAACTGGATTTTCTCATGAGTATTTTGTTTTAAATGGGCTTCAGTACCAAGTGGTGCAACCTCATACACCAATGCATCTCCACTACCAACTTGGCTGTGTTGGTAGATGGTTCTCCTAGAAAATTCTTCAAACCATCCAGAGGCCTCATACAAGGTGATACTTTATCTCCCTATTTGTTCCTCTTATGCATGAAAGCTCTGTCCAGAAGCCTTATCAATACTGAGAAACGGATATGTGCCAATGCCCATGCCATATTAGTCATCTTCTATTTGCTGATGATTGTATGATCTTCTGCAAGGACAACATGGATCAATACAAAAACTTAGTCAAAGTGTTCCAGGATTTCAGCCTCTCCTCTGGTCAGATGATTAACTTTTCTAAATTAGGTATATTTTTCAGCAAGAACACTGCCCCAGATACTGCTGATAGCATCAACACTTTTATGGTTGTTCAAAAGATTGATATCAATGATTAATATTTGGATTTCTCTTTATTCACCAAAAAGAGCAAAGTGCAAGCTTTTAAACCTTGCATTGACAAGTTAAAGTTCAGATTAGCTGGTTGGAAATCTACTATGTCTACAGTTGGGAAAGTGACCATGATCCAAACTGTTACCTCCACCTCAAGCATTTATCAAATGAATTGCTTCAATATTTCAAAAGCTACTTGCAAGGAGATTAAGTCTATTCAAAGAGATTTCTTTTGGAATAACTAGCAGGACAAACCAAAAGGCTTGTATTATATTGCCTCGGAGGTTGTCAACAAACCTAAAGAGCTAGGTGGTCTGGGCTTCAAGAATATGGAATTTCTCAACAATGCTATGATCACAAAAATTGCCTGGAGACTTATAACTGAACCTCACTCTTTGTGGTCTTGTTCTTTGAGGGCTTCTCACTTTCCTAATCAGGAAGTAATAAGAATGACATAAAACCTAAGCCTACTGATTCTTGGATTTGGAAAGGCATTCTTGAAGGTATTGCTAACATTCAAAAATACTACATTTGGAGGATTGGAAATGGAATTCAAATCCATATTTGGGAAGATAGATGGATTTACGGGCAAGAGGATATCCTAACAAAACCACCACAATGCCCCTCTGATCTTATAACTATTAATAAACTCCTCAATGATTCTCGGAGAATAGAACTTAAGTAATTGACTCTTTGGTTCTCTCTGGATGTCTAGAATGCCATTCAGCTCACTAATCATAACAGTGATGCTGATGATACGGTAATTTGGAACATGTTCAACATAGGTGATTTCACTGTCAAGTCCCTGTATGACAAGCAGATATCTGACAAGTATGCCAATGATACTCCTAATACCTCTTGTGGGGAATATGGAAACTGGATACTTCTCCAGCTATTCATCTCTTCATTTGGAAATATGCTCATGGTATAATCCCCATCAATGCCAAAACTTCCAGCATTGTGCACTACATTGATCCTATATGCAAAATCTGCAACTGTGCTCAGGAGGATACTACTCATGTGCTGATGTTCTTTCCTGCCTCCTCAGCGGTTTGGATAAATCTCTTTGGTATTAAACATCATATGTTTGGAAACTCCCATCCTTTCATGATTGGATTAGTCAATAGTTCACTCCAACTTCTCATCTTGCAAGCTGGAATGCCACCTTTGATACTATCTGTTTATTTATCTGGAAAACAAGATGTGATTTTGTGTTCAGTAATAGTCACACCTACAACAAATTCTACTGCCAATAAGATCACTCAAGACCTCTGCTCCTTTAACAGAGTGGTTCATAATCTAGGGCACATTCTAAACAATCTTTACTACCAAAGAAATTATGATGCCAATTCATACAAACTCATAAGAACCCACATAGAAAAGTTTAGAATCACTATTAGCATAAGAAGTATGGATTTTTTTTTCCCACAATGCTAATGATGATATCTTTCTATATACTAATTTTGCTAAAATTTCCATGTCTTTCTCAGGGAACTGCATGGGAGCAAGGAACTACAAGGACAGTATCTCTGGACCCAACAGAGAAACAAGATGAGTTAATTTAACACTTGAATGGAGGAAGGATCTGCATAGATCCAACATAAATTTTGCAGCACAAGATGATGCAATAGTACAAGCAATCAAGGAAGGTTATTATAGAGAGGTTCAAGGCAGATATCACCTAGAATTCCACCAGATGCAGGGAGAAAACTTTGAAGCTATTGATTTTGTCCTAGGCAACTCAACCAAAGTGGAAGAACACCAAAACTTATCAACAATTAGATTAGATAAACTCTCTATTTAGTCTAATTATCTAGAAAAATTCAACCGGATAAGGCCAAACCTCCAAAGCAATTCCTCACTACTCTTTATTCTTTTGTATTTCAGATATTATTCTTTTGTGCTAGAGTTGTTTCAATTCAGTATATTGTATATCTACTGATACTAATATCTCTTGACAGCTTTAAAATTTTAATCATCATTATTTTTATTTTTTATAAGTTAAAATGGTTTTGGAAATGAGTAGGATAAGGATATACCAATGACTCAAAATTTAGATATATTTGTAAATCGCATAGCTCACTCCCCGATCTTCAGTAAAGTGAAGATTTGACGACATTCTTCATGCAGATAAATAGGGAATGGAGAGAGCTAGTCTCAAGATATTGGAATTTTCAGAAATAAGTCGTCCGACTTAATGCAATTTTTCATGGATATGCAATCTAAAATCAGTGATGCAATCGTGGGAAAGGAAAAACCAGTGGATGAGTCAAAACCTAAATATGAGAAACTTAAGCCACATCGTTGACCTTGAAGATCATGACTTGTCGAAGGCACAAAAATAGGTTTACCATCTAGTAAAGAAGCACAGATAGAGTTAGTGCGGACACTATCAGACTTCAGCAACGCGGTCAAACTTTTGGGTGCTTGCAGTGGCGGAGCCACCCTTGGACTGTCCTCTCTAGTTTTTAGTAAACACAAAAATTAGTGGAGATAATTTAGCTCAACTGAATATTTGTCTTCCTGATTGAATACTTGTCCTCCCTGATTTTTTTGCTAGATAAGAGAAAATTTAGGTTATACTAGTAAAGTTGATAAGTGTTATGGAAAAAATTGATTAGTTATCGTATTTAACTAAAATTATTTACTTAATTAGTGGTAACCAAAAAATATTCACTTATATATATCTTATGTAATTACAACTCTTTACTTAATTATCCTGGCAAGATTGGGGTATACCCAGATTAATTTGGGTAATACCCAATAAGACAAAATTCGGGTCATTATGAAGTAAAACACAACACCCTTTAATCATTTATTCTTCAAATGGCTAATATACCCTTGATTAATTAACACTAATAATGTGTTTAGGTTAGTTAATTTAGTTAGTTAATTAGTTGAATTAAAATTCTCAAATTAGGTATTATTTGGATTGAACTCATGGATTATGTGTTATGGTTTTTGACGATTTTTTTTTTGAGATTTTTTTTTTTGTAACGGAAATGAAAGCACACTTGCCAAACAGGATTGCAAAGCTGCTGAGTGATTTTATACACAAAATTATAGAAGGAATCAACATTTTCAATTCTGAAAGTATGAAAAGTCGGCAAGGTCGACAAAAAACTACCCTGCCGACTATAAGATTTTTGACACACAAAGAAAGGTGTTTAGAAATGCGTGATTAGTCGGCAAGGTATTAATTTCATAACCTTCCGACTAAACTATAGTCGGCAAGGTATTAATTTTAGAACGCGTTAAAAACATTATGAAAAGACTGTTATGCCCTTTCCCCTAAAACATAAAATCAAATAACCAAATTCATACATCCCCCAATTCGGATTTGATGATCAAAAAAAAAAATCTTCATCTTCTTCCTCATCGTTCATGCCTCGAAGAACCAAATCGAAAGCAAAACCGAGAACCAAATTGATTGATCAACAAACACATGAACAAAGAATCGAGAACATTGCTCAACAACTAGAAGAGGATGCATCAGCGAGCTCGGATGATCAACCACTGCACCCAGTCATGGCTTCTCCGAGAAGGTAAGTGATTTTTGAACTCATTTATGATTGTTTTAATCGATTTGTAGCCATGGGTTTAGGTTAGAATCGCCAACAATAGCTGAAACTGTCGAGTTACAGAGAAATCCCAAGATAGGATCTAGGTTTGAATACCATGCCCGGTTTAGATACCCAAGCATAGCATTTGGGATGAATACCACGCGGTTTCAATTTACGATAGTGAATTTGCGATGTGGCATACAAATTGGGTTGAAGACTATTCCGTAGTCAACTAAAAACACACAGAATAATTTTTTGTACCGGCATTGTATCTAGGTTTCGTGAATGCTTTGTACTTAAAACCGCATGCATTAGTACAATTCAAAAATGCTGTAGTACACTTAAAACATACAGAACATCACTGAAATTGTGCTCAATACCGGCACACTATTTAGGTTCCATAGGATGCCGGTATCGTATTTAAAGTTTTATGCCGGAATATTGAACCTGAACATAAACATTCCAAGAGATGAAAAATTTAGTCAGTTGAAGTTCTCAGACTTTCTAGCTTATGCGGTGAAGGCACTGGGTCAAGTCGTTCATCCGTAAATCAAAGCAATATTTGACAAAACACCTAATGAATTCGATAGCTTCGACGATGTCTTTGCATCTTTATGAAGGATACCGGGGACGCCAATTAATCAAACCTGGAGATTCCTATTTGTTGATGTCAAATTGGAGCCTCAACTTAGAGTTTGTTAAAGAACTCCTTCGTTCGACGGCGAAAAAACCCCTCAAATTCCCCAAGCCCAAGTGATCCAAGGTATCATTTCTCGTTTATTTACCCATTTGAAAGCGTATAAATGATTTACTAATTTTATTCAATGGTGTTTATGCATCCAATGGATTTGCTTGGAGGATATAACAAGAGGGTCAATTTGGGAGAGTGGTGGTGAACGTAGGTGCACTTGCAATCCTTGAAGGTCTTGGAACAGGTTGAGGACGATGAGCATGATGAAGGGGAAAGTGAGGAGGAAGATGATGAGGTTCATCCAAGTCAATTAGCAAGCCAAAGCGAAGTTGGTGGGACGAGTCAACAACCAACACAAGGCAAGGGCAAGGCGCAACAAAGTTAAAATGTTCCGGTACACATACCGACATATACGGAATGCTCAAAACATCTTTGCGGTACCGCGTCTTAAGCATATAAATTACTATGCTTAGGAACAATCGGTTTACATTATTTGGTTCCTGTATAGAAAATGACATGTCTTAGGCATGGTGTTGTTTGCTAACGTCCATGCCGGTATTACAAATTTCCAAATACTCATAAATATGTGACGAGAAAACCGCATCCTCGACATATAAGTTTCTATGCCGGTATCATATACCGGCATCCTCGACATTTAAATTTCCATGCCGGTATCATATACCGGCATCCTCGACATTTAAGTTTCCATGCCGGTACCATAACTTTGAAGATTATGGCAATAACACCATACCAAAAAAAAAAAAATGGAGAGTACTAATGAAATAGAGAGGTTTACGGAATTGGAGACAGGTTTATCTACACACTTCGTAGGGAATAATTGGAACCTTTGAAACTCCCCCCTTGTAGCTTCTTCCAATGCTTCTCGCACCGAAGGTATGTTGATTCAGCCATACCCAAAAAAGAATGATCAAGTTGAATACATTATATTCAAAAATGTTGCATCTTATCATACCACATCACATTTGGTCACCAGAAAGTGGTGGATTGCGAACATTAATAGAAATGTTTAGTGGGACTGAAGACCGAAAGATCTATTAATATTCTGGTTGCATATCCAGTATTTTAAATGACCCCAAAAAAAAAAGCGTCACCTCAATGATGATAGTAGAAGAAATATGAAAAATTGTCGATATGAGGATTGATACTTACCCAATACCACCAAGCGGAACACCGTGACAAGATGTGACCAGGCGCTTATGGCCAAAATCCAGTATGGCCGACTAAAAAGTTGATACAAAAATAAGAGATTGTAATCAATACTAGCAATTTAATTAGGGTGATTTAGTGACAATCGATGAAACATCGATAGAAGTAATTAGAGTTCTAGTAAAACCAAAAAATAAATAAATCTGAGAGATACAAGAAAAGAATCACCCGTCCTTTAGCAACTTCTTGTTTGGCATAGCGTATGAACCGAAACATAGCTGGACCCTTCAGAATACCATATACCAAAATTTAGAAATGGAGGTAAATCTCATTTCTGAAAAGAACACAAATTATCAATCAAGATTGAGAACAGACCTTTTGAATGATCTCATCTATGCTCAAAACACCGCCGGTACCTCGTCCCGGCATAGAAATTTCAATGCCGGAACAATCAGTTTTCATTATTTGGTTTCTGTATAGAAACTGACATGTACCGGCATGGTGGTGTTTGCTAACGTCCATGCCGGTATTTCAAATTTCCAAATACTCTTAAATATGTGACATGACTTAGGCATGCAATCTTGGTTTGAATACCATGCTTAGGTATGTTCTTGAACAGTTGTGGATATTTTGTCCTGACATACAAAGTTGTATGAATACAATGCCGGTTATAGAGGTTCCGCGTAGTATTCATACAACGAGCATGCCGGTATTAAGCTTTTCGAGACGAGAAATGGCGGTTTCGAAAAAAAAAAATCAAATTTTCGACCTCTTTGAAGCATTACCTGTGTGTTGGGGTTGCTTGTATGTTGAACATGTTACTTTCTTGAGTTGGTTCTTCACAAAACACTTCATGGTCACGAAAATCATGATTCAAAGGTGTTGGTTCATCATATAACTCCAATTGTGAGTTGTTATCATACATCGAAGATTGAAGATATGATTGTTGTAGTTGAGCTAAAGATTCAACAAGAATTCTCTTATCACAATCATCTTCCATTTTCAAAAAACAAATTCCACTCAATTTTTTTCCTCTCCTTCTACTCATCACTCACACAAATTAAAATAAAAAATCAAACTAATATATCCCCCAATACTTAAGATTTTACTAATTAAAATTAATCACTAATTAGGATTAGTGAGGGCTAGATTAGGAATTAAAAAAATAATTACATAGGGGTCACCCAAAATTGCTATTGGGACACCGTTTTTGTCCTGTAGCTATATCCCCCAATTAGTTTTGATATCCCCCAATTGTGGGTTCTGTTCTAATTTTATAACCTGACGACTAAAATATAGTCGGCATGGTATGAGGATGGATACAGTGACGACCCTATAACTGCTAATTTCAGGGATGAAAAGTCGTCACGGTATTCAACCTTATACCCTGTCGACGATATTTTAGTCGGCAAGGTCGACAAAAAAAATACCCTGTCGACTTTTGATTCGTTTTGATTCTTCGTGTTTTTTTTTTTCATCATCATGTATATAGTTAGAGTTTTGAAGAAAGATTTTGAATTTTTTTTGAATATGTTTTAGTCGGCATGGTTGTTTTATTGTATTAATAGTATGGGCAATTTAAGCTTTTAACACCTTTTAGACACCCGTTAGCACACTAGTTTGGATGGGTTTAAATTTTGTATACCCCAATTTGACCAGGTTAATTATATGCTTATGAAGCCTTAAACTATCGGAAATGCTATTTCAAGCACTCTTCACCACACTAATCACCACTCAAATACTAGGTGTTGCACAGGTAGTGGTCCAATTTATTCAGCCATGACCCACCGTTAAAAATGATACACTATTTGAGAAATGTATGGTTTAGATGTTTTGAGCTGTGAGTAGAGTGGTATTTTGTATTGTGAATAGCACCACCCTTAAACTATATTATTGGTTTAATAGTTTATCAGTTTTGAAAATTAAGAACCTTTTCTTGAGGAGGAGAATAATTAGAGGCGAAAACGTCTAAAAAAATTTGTGTCCCCTCAATGGAGGAGAATAGTTCTACGCGATGTTATCATTCGTTAATGCATATATAGTTGTCCCCCAATGGAAACTTTCTGGCACCGCCACTGGGTGCTTGTAAAGGAAAATAACTTGGTAAGGCAATTATAGACCTCGGGAAGAAATCCGAAGTACTTGCAATTAAGACGAAGAAAGACGGATACCACCTCTTGATGAATTTTTAAGAACCTTTCAAAGATTATACTCGAATAGTCAAATATATCAGGGCCTGCATGGGAGAGAGAACCATATTTTTCAAGCACCAATGCGAAATGGCTGAAACGATAAATTAAAGAAGATAAACCTTGACAAATTGATGCGCTAACTTGATCAGAGTATTAAGAGAAGCAGAACTGAATGAGCAAAGACATTGTTTTTTTTTCAAAAGCGATTTAGGTCTTGTTTCCATGAGTTTGGTAAAGACCATGAACACTTTGCAAATGAGATCGCTAAATACTGTAAATTAAAGATCCAAAAGATAATGAAAGTTAGTGTGAGATCAGTAGATTCACAAAAGCAATTGAAAAAGCGGGGGTCTAACAACCACACCCAATATTTCGGTTAGCAATCTGTATGGACTAACTCCAATATAATTCTGAGAGCACCAACTAATAAAGTGAGCTCAATCAAGAAATATATCAAAGAGTTATATCTTTGTTTCACAATGTAATCAGCAAATCAAACAGATAGAAATACGTGAGCCTGATTATCATGTGAAACAACTTGAACGGTACCAAAGACCAATGTTCAAGTGTCAATCAATTTATATCAACAACCAAAGTTTGGATTATCTAATTGATTGAACTACGCACAACCTGTGATATTTCTATTATAAAACAAAATATAATGCAGAAAAGAAATAACACAGACACCAGAAATTTTATCAACGAGAAAACCGCAAGTGCTTAAAAACCCCGGGACCTAGTCCATATTTGAAAACCGCATTGTATTAAGCCGCTACAGACACTAGCCTACTCCAAGTTAACTTGAGACTGGAATATAGTTGAGCCCTAACCAATCTCACACTGATCAAGATACAGTGCGCTCCTTACGTCTCTGAACCCTAGCAGGATTCTACGCACTTGATTCCTTTAGCTGATCTCAACAACAACTAAGAGTTTCTACGACCCAAAGTCTAATACTTGATAAACAAATTTGTCTCACACAAAAAAGTCTATTGAATAGATAAATCTGTCTCCCACAGATAAACCTATGAGCTTTGTTTCGTCTTCTGATAAATCAAGGTGAATAAGAACCAATTGATATACCAGACTTATATTCCCGAAGAACATCCTAGAAATATCAATCATCTCACAATAATCTTAATCGTATGGTAGCGAAACAAGATATTGTGGAATCACAAACGATGAGATGAAGATGTTTGTGACTACTTTTTTTTTCTTCCTATCGAAGATTAAATCTCGAGCCAATAATAGAGAAGATAGTACTCAATCACGATAGAAAACAGCAAGATCAGATCACGCAACTACAGAGAAAATAGTTGGGTCTGGCTTCACAATCCCAATGAAGTCTTCAATTCGTTAACATACAGGTTTTCGTGAAAAACCTAAGGGTAAAGGAGAATCGACTCTAGTCGCAACTAGTATCACACATGAGGTGTGGGGATTAGGTTTCCCAGTTGCTAGAGTTCTCCTTTATATAGTCTTCAAATCAAGGTTTGCAAACAATGTTACCTTGGTAATAAAGCATTCAATATTCACTGTTAGATAGAACCTGATTAGACTTAAGCTAATATCTTTCAACCGTTAGATCGAACTTAGCTTGTTATACACAAATGAAATGTACCTTCATTTAGATATGAGTAACCATACCTAAACATGTACACCTTGTTGGCTCAACAATAGTTAACCGAAGTTAGCCATATGAACACTTTCATATCAAGCTTATTCATCTTAACCATAACTAGTTCAAATGACTCAAATGAAACTAGTTCTGGAGTTGTTCAATTGTTTATATTCTCATAGAAGTATATAAGACACAATTGAAGCCAAATCAATTTTTAGTCACTCGACTCAAGTCATGAACATAATAACCACGGTTTGCAAAAGATTGCATTCCTTAATATATATATAAATGTATTAGTTCATGAACAAATCGATTTTAGAACATCATCCACTCAGGTATGCAAACGGGTACGCATACCTTAGTGGCCGGTCTAAGTTTGGGTTCGCCAGTATGCGAACGGGTACGCGTACCTCCAAACTCAGCAAAAATTCCCAGACCTAAACCTTACGCCAGTACGGGTACCAGTATGTGTACTGGGATCCCGGACTTTCACAAAACAACAGGTATGCATACTATGGTTCCCGGACATGGATTACATATATGCAAGTACGCATACTATGCTAAAATCCAATTGTTCTAAACTCTCATTTCAACCATTGAAACATTCTCAGGAAGACGGGAATAACTGTCTCACACAAACTATTAGCTTCAAAGCAATTTTCAAGTGATCGAATGATCAATACGAAACATTCCGAGTCTACATCAAATGACTGTCTCAGACAAATCATGTAAGATGTTACCAGGCGATTTTCACATGATCATCTTTTGAATTTCGTCAAGAATATAAGATGAACTTGGTTAAAGCGAAAGATTACCAACACATATTTCGAGAAATATGTAAGCGAGTTAAACTCAGCTCGAAATATCAAATGTGCTTAATTTAAGTCTATATAGATATACGACTTTTGTCTCAAATAGGAGATAGAGTAGATAGACTTTTGAGTGATAGATGAGTTCAAGTCTCCACATACCTTTTGTCGATGAAGTTCCACAAGCTCCCCTTAGTAGTTCTTCGTCTTCAATAGATGAATGTCGTGGAGTCTAAGCTCAACTATACTTTCTATCCTAATCCGAGACTTAGCTATAAGTAGACTAGAAATCAAGACTTACAGTTTTGGCAACTAAACTTGACAAACAAGCTTGCGATAGCAACGGTTCTGAAGTTCGACTTGAGCAATGCTCTAACAATCTCCCCCTTTGTCAATTTTAGTGACAAAACTATCAGTACATATGGATTACAAAATAAATAAACTTTGTAGCTTCTCATCCAAATGCTTGATCTCCTTGATTCTTCAACATTACTCTAAATCTTCGTCACTTCCAAGTACTGCAGTGATTTTGAACGTGTTCAACTCAGCATCAATATTGTTGAAGATCCGTAGCTATAACAATGAGAAAACAGAAGCTCTCAATCATTGTTATACAGTGTCATAGTATTACTACACTGCATCAAAGTCCAATTGTATCACAACCTTGACAACAATGATATAGTGATATGTATCACTCCCCTTTAGTCAATACTTCATTTCACATGAAAATCACTCCCCCTTACATAATGATCCGTAAACCATATGTATTTTTAGTGTGAACTACACATTAATTTTCCCCCTTTTGTCAATAAAAATTGGCAAAGGTACGAAAACTAGTGGGATCCTAATGAAATTTCCACAGAGATACTTCATGACCAAAAGAGAACAACATATCAACATGTTTAGATGCAATCATTTAGCCGAAACTAAATGCATTCATCAAGGAGTTTATAAAGATACAAGATAACCCCTACAATATTCCACAACCACACCCCCCATAAAGATTTGGCAATTAAGCACAAGTTCAATTAAGAACTCTCCCCCGTAAAATGTCATTCCCGAAAGAACAACAAAAGCGACCTTACTTTCACAAGAAAAGAAGGATTTCTTTGGACATTAACAAATCACACGAAACACGAATTTGTATCCAAAATACTCAATTAAATTAACCACAAGAGAACCCATGATTAATTTAATCGGAAATGCTCACATAAGAGAACTTATGGAGCCGCACAGTATATACACAAAGATGTGGATCAGGGAAAGACCAATACTGCGGAATATCCAAAGATTCATTCTGTCTTTCATCACTATTTGCATAGAGACATATAATAAAATTAATCTTTGTAAACAAGAGTTCATCCTATCTTCCATCAATATTTGCATAATGACATAATAGGCTTAACTTTTGTTGTCAAAAGTTCATTCATTCTTTTATCAATATTTACATAATGACATGTGAAAGACTTAACTTTTGACATATATGGGACAATCATAGTTCACGGTCGCAAACCCACATATCCCATAACAAGTTGCAATATATGAAACCATATAGCTTAATACTGCAAAATCATCTTCCAAATCAACTTTAGAATTTACATAAATAAATCTAAAAACATTGCAAGATGAAAATCATTGGAAATAGCTATGTGTACTCACAATAATGGCTATTCCAAACCCTAGTTATCCTTCTTAAAACACAAGAATAAATTCTCATAAGAAGTTTCCTAGACAAAATAAGAATCAAATCTCTTTGATAACATCATACCTTTGAAAGGGTCCATCATAAAAGGTATCACTAATATCCTTGATTCTTTTGACCGTAGAGACACCATGTTCATGAGTTAGAACATTAACTTTCCGATCAACAATGCGGGCAAGATTCCTAGCTTTGACACAGTCCATGATGAGTTTCTTCTGATTCCTGATCAAGATCTTTTGATTATTAAGGATTTTGGTCTGACCATCAATAAGCTGATTTATTTGCAATTGAAGATTTACAAATTCGAACCTAGAGTCATTCTGAAAAAGAATTAAATCCTTGACAGATTCTCCAATCCAGGAGTTGTACTCTTTCCTTTCAATCATATTTTTCAAGAAAAGTTCTTGAACCAAATTGCACCCTTTAACGTCTTCTTCCATCTCAAGATTCACCACTTCTTGAGGTCTTGAGGAGTTATCCATTCCTTTTTTTCTTTTTCTTTTTTGTATTAGGGAAGGCAAAACCATAAAATATATATGTTTACAAGCAAGAGAAGGACACCCTTGTTGTGGGAACCCTAAAAATTCCCAAGAAACACGCGGACGTTCATGAACTAGGTGAGAAAAACTAATAGATCAGGAAAGGTCCAGCAGGAAATACTTTATGTTTTCAAATATCTCTTCTATCATGGCTTAATGAATAAAAGACGTAACCAGAGCAAATGAAGGAGATACACAAGTTTCAAGGAGTCAAGAATTGACTCAACCTTCACATAAGGGGAAAACAACTCAATCAAACATAAGACAAATGGTAACAAACCGTAGACTTGAGCATCTCGCAAATATCATCCTTGCAACTCTCAAGTTAGATACAAGGATGAACTTACCTAGATCTAGGTAGCAAAGTGAGATGTAATCCCACCATGAGTATTGGGAGATGTGTTGTGAATACCATCTGAAAGTTTGAACCTAGTATTTCTTAACTTTCTTCGGCTAATTCTTATTCCAGAAGAATTTGACATAGCCTTTTTAGAAAATCCATTAGAGGGAATTTTCTGATAATTAAGTCTAGGACCTCTAGAAATTGGTTCTAGAGGGTTAAAGGAGAGGGGCCTCCACCTTCTAGACTTAGATCTACCATACTTATTCTCATAAGCACTGGGAATGTGTATTTTTGTGGTGTAAGAATTTTCACCATGAGAAGAAACACGATCCCTATAGAAATTTCGAGATGAGTGACCATTGAAGCCTCTTTTATGAGAGATTTGGCTTTCTGCGGGAATAAAATCCATTGTAGATGTCGTCAGACACTTTACTCTGTCGACAGTAAAAAGAAGAAGATTTTGAAGATCAGAAGTTTGTTTCTTTCTAGCAAAACAATGTTGATTATAGTGATTCCTTTTCCCGCATAAAGAACAGGTTAGTGGAAGAGAAACATTCGAAGGAACTCGTTTAATAGCCCTATTAGAAGACTACAAGTTATGTAAACACTTCTTTGCAGGAACTTCATTTGGAGAACTTTTCTTCATGTACCGTAATTTTGTATGGGAATTAGTGATCCACACAAAAGATTTTCTCATTAAAACGGAGTTTTCCTTCTTCAAGGATTTGCACTGTTCCTGGAGAAAAATAAGGGATGCACCCAGTTTCTCTTTTTCAACACGAAGTCTGTCTAGATCAGATGAATGAATCTCGATCCAACGTTTTTCTCTAACTGAATCTTCTTTAACAATATCTTCAAGAGCACTAATTTTTTCACGCTGTAGGGTAGTTTCTTGAATTAGTTTTTCGATATTGTTGGAGAAGCACTCAATGATACTATAAAGTTTCCGTTCTCGACCAAGAGACTTTTCAAATTTATCAATCAGTTGAGCATGATTATGAAAATCAATAATCTCAGTAGATTTTTTTGAAGTTCTGGTGAGTTCCATTTCAGCTTCTGAAAAAGTGTCAATTGTCTCATTTGAGGGAATGTTATCAAACTTTCTACCTCGGGATTCGGAAGAATCAGCTAAGGAGTTATCCTTTGAGGTAAGCCCAAGACATTTGGCATAATTAAAAGTTTTGGAAGACATTTTAGTATGCGTAAAAAACAAGAGATGAATTTCTTTCCACATATTCAGATTGCTACAAACACATACTTATGAGGTCTTAAACGTGTTTTCCTGCTCTGATACCAATTGAAAAAGCGGGGGTCTAACAACTTACACCCAATATTTCGCTTAGCAATCTGTATGCACTAACTCCAATATAATTCTGAGAGCACCAACTAATAAAGCGAGCTCAATCAAGAAATATATCAAAGAGTTATATCTTTGTTTCACAATGTAATCAGCAAATCAAATAGATAAAAATAGCCTGATTATTATGTAAAACAACCTGAACGTTACCAAAGACCAATGTTCAAGTGTCAATCAATTTATATCAACAACCAAAGTTTGGATTATCTAATTGATTGAACTACGCACAACCTGTGATATTTCTATTATAAAACAAAATATAATGCGGAAAATAAATAACACAAACACCAGAAATTTTGTTAACGAGGAAACCGCAAATGCAGAAAAACCCCAAGACCTAGTCCAGATTTGAACACCACACTGTATTAAGACGCTACAGACACTAGCCTACTCCAATTTAACTTCATACTGGAATGTAGTTGAGCCATAACCAATCTCACACTGATCACGGTATAGTTGCGCTCCTTACGTCTCTGAACCCCAGCAGGATTCTACGTACTTGATTCCCTTAGCTGATCTCACCCACAACTAAGATTTTCTACGACCCAAAGTCGAAGACTTGATAAACAAATTTGTCTCACAGAAAAGTCTATTGAATAGATAAATCTTTCTCCCACAGATAAAATTATGAGTTTTGTTCCGTCTTATATTCCCGAAGAACAGCCTAGAAATATCAATCACCTCACAGTAATCTTAATCGTATGGTAGCGAAACAAGATATTGTGGAATCACAAACGATGAGAAGAAGATGTTTGTAACTACTTTTTATCTTGCCTATCGGAGATTAAATCTCGAGACAATCTTAAAGAAGATAGTACTCAATTACGATAGAAAAGACCAAGATCAGATCACGCAACTACAGAAAAAATAGTTGGGTCTGCCTTCACAATCCCAATGAAGTCTTCAAGTATTTAACATATAGGTGTTCGTGAAAAACCTAAGGTTAAAGGAGAATCGACTCTAGTCGCAACTAGTATCACACAAGAGGTGTGGGGATTAGGTTTCCCAGTTGCTAGAGTTCTCCTTCATATAGTCTTCGAATCAGGGTTTGCAAACAACGTTACCTTGGTAACAAAGCATTCAATATTCACCGTTAGATGAAAACCTGATTAGACTCAAGCTAATATCTTTCAACCGTTAGATTGAACTTAGCTTGTTATACACAAATGAAATATACCTTCATTTAGATATGAGTAACCGTACCTAAATGTGTACACCTAGACATATGAACACTTTCATATCAACCTTATTCATCTTAACTATAAATAGTTCAAATGACTCAAATGAAACTAGTTCTAGAGTTGTTCAATTGTTTATATTCTCATAGAAGTATATAAGACACAATTGAAGCAAAATCGATTTTGATTCACTCGAATCAAGTCATGAACATTATAGCCACGGTTTGAAAAAGATTGCATTCCTTAATATATATATAAATGTATTAGTTCATGAACAAACCGATTTTAGAATATCATTCACTCAGGTATGCAAACGTGTACGCATACCTTAGTGGCCGGACTAAGTTTGGGTTAGCCAGTATGCGAACGGGTTCGCATACCTCCAAACTCAGCAGAAATTCCCGAACCTAAACCTTACGCCAGTACACCTACCGGTATGTGTACTAGGATCTCGGACTTTCACAAACCAACGGGTACGCATACGTGTATGCATACTATGGTTCCGGACATGGATACATATACGCAAGTACGCATACTATGCTAAAATCCAATTGTTCTAAACTCTCATTTCAACCATTGAAACATTCTAAGAAGATGGGAATAACTGTCTCACACAAAATATTAGCTTCAAAGAAATTTTAAATGATCGAATGATCAATACGAAATATTCCGAGTCTATATCAAATGACCGTCTCACACAAATCATGTAAGATGTTACAAGGGGATTTTCACATGATCATCTTTTGACTTCGAGAAAAATGTAAGTGAGTTAAACTCAGCTCGAAATATCAAATGTGCATAATTGAAGTCTAAATAGATATACGACTTTTGTCTCAAATAGGAGATAGAGTAAATAGACTTTAGAGTGATAGATGAGTTCAAGTCTCCACATACCTTTTGTCGATGAAGTTTCAAAAGCTCCCCTTAGTAATTCTTCGTCTTCAATAAATAAACGACGTAAAGTCTAAGCTCAACTACACTTTCTATCCTAATCCGAGACTTAGCTATAAGTAGACTAGAAATCAAGACTTATAGTTTTGGCAACTAAACTTGACAAACAAGCTTGAGATAGCAACGCTTGCGAGTTCGACCGAGCAATGCTATAACAACAATAAAAAAAATATAACTAACGAGCAAATAAGTTTGATATTAATCAAATAATAATATTGATTGTAGAAATCTTTTTCTTTATAATGTTAGGCCTTCTTATATAGGCTTCAATGATTCTAAATATAACTAGTACTAGATAAGGAAATCCTAACAATAATACAATATAAAATATAGAACTTATGAGTAAGATATCCTACATCACGTAGTCTCCTACTATTACAGGTCATGCAAGTGACGCATAACGATTGCGCATTACAGTATTGCAGGCCAAGTCAGTGTCCGACAATGATTGCGCGACACTGCATAGACTGTCAAGTGCTAAGAATGGCAAAACCCTGCAGGGCCAGTGAAGCGCAAAGGTGGCGCTACACTGTAAAGATATTTGGCTAAGTAATGAAGCTTATTGGCTGACACAATGAGGCTTCATTGAGGGATTGGCAAGACATGGCCAAAGTTGATAGATGCAACATGCGATGTTGGCATTGATGCATATCCATGGAATTGAGTTGGCCCAAACTCAAGGATGATGCAAGGGTGAAGAATAGGCCAGGAGTTGGTCTATGGCATTCTTTCAAGGCTGGCCAAAGCTTGAACAATGCAAACAAGCTAACAATGCAAGAGTGGCATTGTTATTGTCAAGCAAATTGGCTAAGTGAAGCATATGACGCATGAGAAACCAGAATGAGATTAAAGATTTGGCCTCGATGATTGAAGCACAATGATTGTGCGTGCATTATCTTAGAGTGATAAGCATGTAGGGCCAAGATGGCTGAGCTTTGGAGCGAGGAAGAATTCAGTAAATCACAACAGTGGTGCAATATGGCTCAAGTGACGGTTAGGAGTTGGTTATTGGCTTTACAAGCATTCCAAATGTGTGAGACAAGGGAGAACGGTTATAAAAGGACTTTATAACCATTTGTGAGTGTTCATAACCACCAAGAATAGGTGTGGCACCAGTTGGCATGACAACACAAAAGGTGGCAGTTGAAGTTGGCGGTTATGGAAACTACTTGGACACTTGGCTGTCCAAGGCTTGTGCAAGCGGTTGCACAGAAGTTTTGGCTTGATCCTAGTTAGTATAAATAGCTTAGGAATCAATAATGTTGGTGTTGTTCAATTGGATAAGAACCACTGATTTTGTATAGAGATTTAGGCATTCACCAAGAGGGTGAATGGCCTGTTTTGGTCCATGTGATGGACGAGTTTTGTAACCTTCCTTTAGTGCGATAAAATGGGTTTGTTGCAGTATCCTTTGTGTTCATTGTGTTGTTGATTTTGTGTGAGAATTGGTGAAGTACATGACAAAACCTCTTATGCTTATGGGGGCATGAAGAGTTAGAGAGAAATAAGAAAAGACTTCCGTTGTGCAATGCCTTATGAGTGAAGACAGATACGTACTTTGATGCAAGTATGCAAGGCTGAATGATTTTGGATGAAGTTGATTCACTGAACCACAATCATTGCCGATCATGTCCCATGAAAATTTTAGGCGATTAAATGGGCGTGTGACACCTACCTAGATGGAAGCTTGTTGTTCCTTGCATCATGATTTTCAGAGATACTAAAACAAATGAAAAACAAATCTCAAGTTAATAGCCTTTAGTTCACATCGTGAAAAAAAAAAAAATCAATATCGCGAAAATCCAAGATGATCATCATCTTATATAAATAAAACACATAGCTGCATCAAATCATTTTTTTTTTCATGAAACTTAAATATCTCCAATACACCTAGAAGCATCAAAAGACTACCGTACACAAGATTGAACCAAGTAAGAAGAACAAAAGCATTTCACCGATACCAGTTCAAAGTGAACTATCTTACGCCCCCAAAATTATCATTGTCCAAAAACTAATCGTCATTTGTGTTTCAAAGCATCAGTTGTACAGATGATACACCACCTACAAATAGGCACCGAAAGTATAAACTTCCAAAAACAATGTTTTAGTTGATTTAAGTATCTTGTGTATGTTAATACATCAATCTAAAATAAATGGTAGACACTTCAACTCTTTATTGCTCTGAAAGTGGCAAACAAATATTGACGCGAATCAGTCTAAGCTAAAACCATCTATGATTCATAGCATTTGCACACGTAACAAAATCTTATACTTTTTTGAATTCAAGGAAACAAGACCAGCAATGCCCCTGCATAATTGCATACAAGAGAAGTTAGGTCGAGTTAATCGATTTTTAGGTCAAAGAGAAAATGTTAATATAGCGGTTTGACTGCCCCTGAATATTTCAACTCTGCACCACCCCAAAATTATAACATATTGTTAGAATATCAGACTTGATTTGTTTAAAAAATGGTACATTCGGTTACATTCATTTTGCTAATCAAATGGATTTCACAAGTAACAGCCAAACGTAAAACGAACGACCAAGAAAAAGAATAACAACATGGTCACAATTCACAAACCTCAGATACAGGACCAATCACATTCTCCAATAGAAAATATTTTAAATCATTACCAGCATTGAAGGACGAAAGGTTATGATTTTTCCAATTACTGAGGTGATTGTGAATAAAAGGGTGTTATTCTGCAAACCTCCTTGATCTTTCTATTTTATAATTTTCTTGTTGCTTGGGTTGTTCCTTTCTTGCTAGTTTTCTAGCTTCGTCTTTCTTGTTTATGTGTCTCGATGTTTAACTGATGTTTTTTATGTTACTCCTTTCTATAAATCTTTTCTTTATCGAGCAAAAAAAAAAAACGCTGGAAACATTTTTTTTTTGCACATATATGAATAAAATCGTTGAAAACATTTGCAACATCTTTTTTTATCTTGAATAATGATATTGCTTATTAGTTAACTGCTTAATTGTATTGATCGTGAAAATTTAAGCATTTGATGTTCCAACAATTTTAAAATGTGTGTTCATACATTAGTTACAAAACGTGACAATGTTAAAAATAAAAAATTAATAAGCAGTGAAATAGAAAAATAATTAAGGATATAAAGAACGATATCTCAATTCCAATGAGAGTTGAAAGAGAAAAATCATCAAACAACCTAGTATTGAGAGCCAATTTACATAGTACATCTGACTGCAATTTGAAGTTGATGGACATGTCTTCTTTTGTGAGCAAAACACCTCCATTCAACAACAAATTTCAGATGGGAGCACAAATTAAATCTTATTTCTTCATATCATTCATTTATTTACATTCAACAACAAATTTCAGATTTGATATTTCTACCAAAACGTCATTGAATACTAAAACTTTTTTAGAAGTTAAGCGAAATTTGAGCATTATTTTTGAAATGTGGGAACAAAGATTGTTTTATTCTACTCCAATTTGATATAAGAGACCATTTACACTAAGAATCGGAATATCAATCTTACCATGTCAACGGATAATATCTTATGATAAATTATAAAATTATGACTCACAATTTTTCACTTAATGGGTAGTGTGGGATATATGTAGCACCTTGGACGTTGTCTAAACCATATGATTTTTTATAAAAATTCATATAGGAAAATTTCAAATGCAAAAAAACTCAACTTACTATTGGCTAACCCTACTAACAAAAGGTGAGAGATACAATAATCATTAATCAACTAATTATACACACTTCATTGATCAAACCAAATTTCAATTAAAACAATAATTAATTACATAAAAAAAATATTTATTGATAATAATTGTGGAATTAAAGTAGTACTAACGACAACATGATGGATGATCTTGTAATGTTTGAATTTCCTGAATGTACTTGGTCATGATCACACATACATATTCATTGATTGTTTTTTGTGTTGATATTGTTTCATAAATACTTTCTCTTAGTTGAACATTTGCCTGCTCCAAGATGGACCTAGGTTCACTCCTTCATGAGTTTTTATATGTTCAGATTACCTAATTGTAACAAGAGATTTTTTTTTTACTATATACGATAAAAAGAAAATAAAATCTTGGGTTTTTATACTTACCTTTTTGGTTGTGTGTTCCACTTTCCACTTTTTATTTCAATAAAATCCGCACACCAAAAATACAAGAAAAAAAAATACCCAAAGAAGTAAAATAGCAAAAATAAAATAAATAATTATACAGGCAAAATATTTACAAAAGAAAATCTAAAACCTAACCTAAAGGCAAGTCCCCGGCAACGGCGCCAAAAACTAATGCAGTTTTTACAAGTGGTAAGTAGAAGGATTCGTTGCTCGGACTTTTGAGATTATAAGACAAAATACTCGAAAACTAATTAATTTATGTTAACCAAGGAGAGATAAGCCTAGGGTTTTGGATTCCACTACTTATGATGTTTGTAAAATTAACAATTTATTATCTCAAACAATTACTCATAAAATACTCAAAACCATATCGAACCCAATCTCAGGTTTTGGAAGATGAAATGTTTAAAATTAAATATGTGACTCTCGTCGTTACACAAAAATATAACCTCCTTCGCTTATAAAAGATCGGTAGAATCTACCCAAAACAATTAAAATGAAGCATTTATAGAAGAGAAATTATTAGTCATGAATAGCACAAAGAATTGAGTAATTATTGTCTAAGAAATAAAACTACTAATAGTACATATCAAAAATAGCTTCCTCCAAAACCCTACAAAAGAAATTTAGCTACTCATGAATTGAAAAATGGAGAAATATTGATTTTTCATTGTATTCAAAAAGTAATTAAAATAGCTTACAATGATTTCCAGTCGCTAAAGATGTTTAGCCACCAGGCTGTTACAATAGTTCAGTTGCGAAATACCTATTGCAGCCAAACTGTATACGATAAAAAAATTCTGTAGTTGATCAACGGCACTTTCTGCGACTGTCTTAAGAAGATCAATGTTCTTCGTTTTCTTAGTTCATAGCAGTAACAACAAAGTTTTTGCAAACTCCAATTTTGTTATTTCTAGCTCTCTATTATTCCTTAGACTCTCCGTAACCTTTCTCTCATCTCCCAACAAGCTATATATACTCGACAGGGCCCAAATCTTCTTGCAATAACTCACAAAATTATACATTAACTCCTCTACCATTTTCGGGATATTATTTCCTTCTTTATCCTCTTCACGTGCCTGTTGTTGATATTCACTCGTCTTCTTGCAGAAAATAAAATCCCACACGCGTCTATAACACTGCCAATTTCTTCTATCCACACGCAAACACCAGCAATGCACAACATATCCCGTGTTTTCTTCCTCAGTGTAATACACCTCCCCTGTGTTACTCCAACTCGAAAATCCATCCAATTTTATATGAATCCAACACCCTTACCGGCCCTGTTTAGTCCATTGGAGCAAACCCAATTGATTTCAGCCTTTGAATCTCTTTCAAACAACTTCAAAACTCGAACCCTAATTCTGTCGGAACTGGTTTACTTTAAATCCACGATTATAGCCAATTCTAATCGAAACGGAACCCATTACCAGTCCTGCTAGGTCAATTAGAGCAAACCCATTTAATTTCAGCCCTTTAGTCTCCATAAAACACGCCCGATTTCCAAGCCCTAATTCTGTTGTTTTGAAAACCAATTTTCCCGCCAAATTCATATATTCAAAAGGTTGAAGATGACCTCCCTTTATCCAGTTCTGGTGTCCCTTTAGCAATTTGGGGTATAAATAGCAATTCCTAGGGTGCGAATAGCAATTTTTGGGGTACAAAGAGTAATTTTGGGTTGTAAATAGTGTAAACTCATGGGGTGCCTTTATCAACTCCTCTGGGTGCCTTTAACACATTTCTAGGGGTGCCTTTAGTACTTTTCTGAGTGCCTTTAGCGATTTTTCGACCCGATTTCTCCAAAAATGTTCTTTTCCAAAAATACCTACACACACAAAACACCATAATAAGTACAAAATTGATTACTAACAATATATAGAATTGAGACAAATTAAACACATATCTGCGTCTATCAAGAATCATAATAGATTTGTAGTTCTTTTATTTTCATAGTAGAGAATCATAATAGATTCGTTGTTTATGTTAATTCCAGGTTATTAGGATGATTCGTTCACTTTAATTCCCCACGTATGACATTTAATTAATTCTCTGATGTTAGCTTCTTTGCTTTCCGTCATTTTAAATACCGCGGGATTTATGACTTCAGTGGAGTGTTACCATTCTACATATCATGCCGAAACTTCGCTGGATATATATTATATATCATTAATTTTGAATTTTGAATTTTATATGTCTCCCTTTCTAGGGTGTCTTGTTAGAATCCTCTTCCATGAGGTTGTTCGCTTATTTAGGTCATCAATCCAGTTATTTGGAGAGAGAAAAAAAAATAGGTGATAGGAAAAAAAATCATTTGCTGATATTTTTATTTCATTTTATGTCGTTCTTAGTCAGTAATATCTTATTTTTTTAACTGAATTTACTCAAAAACCTATTCCTTTTTAAGGGTGGAACGTAATTTTACAAGATTTTAGGTAGAAAGATTAAATATGTTAACTTTCTATCAATTAGTTTTTCACCTAAACTAGCTCCTGTTAGAGCATTTCTCGGTTGAACCCATAAGTTTTGTTATCTAAAGCTTATTGTCAATGTTAGATGATCAAAATTATATGTTGATTTCTAGTCTACTAAGTCAAGTCTCGGACTAGGTTAGAATCTGGTAGTTGAGTATCAGACATCACCCTTGAAGACTGAAGATCAATGAAGACATTTGGAGAACTTCTGTATCAGGTATGTGAAGACTGAACAATTCTATTTTACTCACTATCTTACCGTTTTATCTTATTGAGACGATGTCGCGTGATTTCTAGTAGATTTACAAAGAAGAAATTTCTAGTCAAGCTTGTCTTGTTAAAAATCTCGAAATATGATTCTAAGCAAAGATGTTCAACGATCCTTAACAATATTAGTTTTAAACAATTTATTATGTGAATTAATTTGTGGATCGATTGAAAATTGTCTAGGCAAATGTTTATCATGCGGGAATGTTTGAAACATCATAAGATAGAAATATTGAACTTACTGATATTTCTACTTAGGGTAGGTTGGCAAACCAGTTCGCAAAACATAGAAATATGAGTTTCAAAAATACAAGAGGGTTGGAAAACTAGTTCGCAATTGCAAGTTCAGTTGGAGATTGTTCACGAACCGGTGTGAACTGAAATTTGAAAGTTGGTTTTAAAGGCTAGTGGTTGACAATCCCGATTCACGAAGCGTGGTCAACTATGTTTGGTAGTCTTGTAGGGTTGGCGAACCTGGTTCACGAACCGTTGCACCCTGACTCGTAAAAGAGCCTAACGGTTCACGAACCATTGTACCAACTGTCCCAATCTAAGTTTTAGTATATGCTCAAAGACTTATTCTTAAAAATATGTTTGGCATTACTAGAACTCTCTCAAACACTTATGTGTGTGCATCCTGGTTAAATTCTTAGGTGTTTATATGAACATGAAATTTCTTTAGTTCTTTGGCATACGCCAAACCGAACAATCATTATAAACGGTTCCAGAACCGGTTCCTAGTGTATATTCTTTTACTTTATTTTTAAGACCTAAAAGTGTTTGCTTGATTCTCAAGTTATCTTAGCTTGAACTCTAAGCTACCCCTGGTCCTTGAAAATCTATAAATAGAGATGCTCTTTCAACTGGGAAATTCAACCCCTGACACTTTTTGTCCTAGTTGATTCTAGAGTCGTCCTTTATAAACCTAGGTTTCCTCTGAGAAACATAATTATGTCTACGACTAAAATACTCCACTTCGGGGATTTTTGAAGCCAAGTCTGACTATCTTTACCATGATAGTTCGTGTATCCTGATCTTGTTTTTCTGTTATCGAGGTTTTCGTATTCTCTTTCAGGTAAGATAGATAGTAATCACAAAGTTCTCTTCGTCTAAGACTTTGTGATTCCTCAATATATGTATATGAACACTGATCTTAATTTATCTTTTGAAGATTGTTCTTGAGAGGCGGTTAAGAATCTAGGCTTCTCTTAAGAAGTCGTAAGTTCTGGATTTGTGAGGTTTGCTAGCTTTGTCTATTGTAAACGGATTTTTACACTTTGATCTTTGATTTAAAAAAAATTAAATAGGCTAATCTGTTAGAGGCATATTGGTATCAAAAGTCTTCACTTAGGTTGAAGCAACTCTTAGGTTGTAAAGGACGTCATCTAAGGGAATCAATTGCGTAGAGCCTTGCGAGGTTCAAGAGACGTAAGGAAGGCGACTGTAACTGAATCTCTTGGAGGGTGGATTCGGACTCAACTAAATTCCCGTATGATAGTAGGATAGTGTCTGCAGCGGCTTAATACAGTTTGGTGTTCAAATCTGGACGAGGTCCTGATTTTTTTTTTTTTCTATTCTGGTTTCCTCGTTAAAAAAACTTCTGGTGTCTTGTGTTTTTCCTTTTCCACATTGTATTGTTTATCTTTATAATTGGATTTACACATGTTTGTACGTATTCAATCTAAGTAGATATATCCGCGTAATTGCAATCGATTGTGAGACTAGTTTCTTGTAGAACTCGGATCTTGGAAGATAGATAACAAGTTTAATTACTTGGCATAATTCCGATTGAGTTATTTGGAGACAACTAGATTAATCTTGGATATTGATTTTTTAAATCGTCCAAGTACCCTGCTTAACAATCAGGTTCATGGACCCTGTGTCTATATACATACTGATTGAGTAGAGGTTAGAGATATAAACTCTACATACATATTGTCAGGGATCATTCAGTTGGTCTACTTGCAATTATATTAGGTTTTGTCCATACAGGTTTCCGAACGAAAAAGTTGGGTGTGTACTTGGTACCCCTGCGTTTTCAGCTTTCATTCAACTTAGTCTGTCGTTGATCATTTTTGGGTTTGTGCTGATTTGGGTTGGAGTTCAGTAGGTCAATCTCTTCTTCTCGATTCTTGTTGATTTATTGGTGCTCTTTATCTTTCCTTTTGATGGGTGCCAAAGGTTTTTAATTTTGAATTTCGTAAAGGGTGTTTCTTTCTTTAAATCTAGGCAAACTTTCTATGTTTCTTTCTTAAAAGTCTCTGAAGTTTCTTAGAGTCATTAGTGTGATGTTCGATCTCCACCTCTTTATTCTTCCTGTTTAACCTCTTCGGATAGTTTATGAATTTAGTGTTGGAAGTATGCCAGATATAGTAAAATCACCTGGGTTGCAAGTAATAAATAAAAATCAATACCACATCGGCTCATTATATCTTAAAAGTCCTCAAATTTATCAATTTCTTACAATCGCTATGCATTCCCCTTTCTTGTTTACTTTTTTATTTCAATTTCATTTCTAGTTATAATATCTGCACGATTGATTGTAATTTTATTTCTTCGTACGTCAACTGTATTTCGTTTTTTAATCGTTATAATATTATGATTTAGTTTTATGTACATTGATAGAGAACATGGCGGCCTTCAATCAAAATCTCATGTAACCTAGCCGCCGTGTGCATTTTCGAGACAAGAACACTCTACTATCTGAATTACATCAATAATTGTGTTTGAGTGAGAACGAAACTAATACATGCCGAAATTTGCTTATGACTCTTAGGCACTCTACCATCCCAATAAGAATATCACAAATTTTTGATGTATTAGTTACACCATGTTTGTTTGGGTTTGACCCGCGATCTGAATCGGACTCGGTATCTGATTCTGGGCAAGTCAGATTTTAGATTGTTTGTTTTTTTATTTTCTTGATGTCTGTCTTCGAGGTCTGACTCGACTCATTCATCTGACTCAGAGCTATTTAACGAGCTAATGATATAGGCAAGAACACTTCCCGACCATATTCCATTAATTGAACATAACGATATCGTGGAAATATTGCACAAGCATATATATATATGAACGGAAAGAGAATCACCCTGATATTAAACCAGATAGAACCGGAGATTGAGATTAGCACCTGGCTGACTGGGCATACAGCTGACTGGATCATAAAATTTTTGTAATTATATATTACTCCCTCCGTTCCTAAATAATAGGCTGGTTTCTATAAATAGATGTTTCAAAAAAATAGGTTGGTTTCCTAATTGGGAAAGTCAAATGTTATTTTAGTTTTACGGGACCACTTTTCTCTTAACTTAACTTTTTGATGACAAGTGTCATGTGGACCATTTCACTTTACTTCTTTCATTGACAGCGTCATAGGGACCATTTCACTTCACTTCTTTTATTGACAAGTGTCATGAGGACCACTTTCAATGATTAGTTCTCTTAAGTCTTAATTTCTTTAATTTTCTCTAAAAACAAAACCAGTCTATTAATTAAGAACGGAGGGAGTAGTATTTTATAATTTTTGAGTCATGATTTGGATGAGTCAGTTGAGTAAGAACAAGTTGTTAAACTCATCATCTGAACACGGCTCGGGGATGTAGCTCAGATGGTAGAGCGCTCGCTTAGCATGCGAGAGGTACGGGGATCGATACCCCGCATCTCCATGAGTTGTTTTTTTTTTTGGTTTTTTGTTTTTTTTACAAACCTGCCCATAAACGCCCTAGCATTGAACAATCAGTAGCACTGTAGCAGCGTGGAGGGAACGAAGCCATTCTCATTTCCCTCCCAATTCCCCACCAGATTTCTTCATACTTTCCGATCTGTCTCTCTCTTTTATCACCCAAATTAGGGTTTAGACACTCAATGAGACTCTCCCTCCTCTAGCTGATGAACAACAGAAATGGATAATCCGTTGACACCGCCGGATGATATAACCGAGAAGAAGAAGAAAACTTCAGATCCAGAATTTATAAGTTGTTTGCTTCAGCCTCCAACTGCTGATTCAGATCCTACCTACATTGGGACTCGTCGTCTACTTCTTTACAGGAAACTGAACTCTGGTATTGATCGCCGTAAGGTAAATTCTAAATCTCCTGTCTCTCTTTTGTAGTTCAGTTTCATTTCTGGATTGATTTTAATTAGAAATCATTTTAGCATTTTGGTATTTGATTTAAGAGTTAAGAAGTCAGTTTTGTTACACATTGCCTAGGAGATAGTATCTGTAGATTTTTATTAGACAACTTGGTTATTTCAAGAATGTTCACATTGGAGTAGTTTCGATGTGAATTGCGGCTTGGATTTGATGACTTCTAGTATATTGAAATAGTTTTGATGTAAATTGCGGCTTGGATTTGATGACTTTTAGTATATGATGTGCAGTTTGTTGCTTACTGAATTTGTTTTCTGTTGAAGGATTGGAAATCGAATGGAAAAGGTTATGTTGCATACCGTAATTGGATTTGTAGACCAAGGAATTGGGAGAGTTTGCATATTCCAAGTGGCCCGAGCACACCTGGTCAAAGGTTAGTGTAACTGCGATTGTATGCTCTTTGGTTTTGGTTTTGGTTTTATTAGCATTGATGCATTTTCGTGACATTTTGACTTCCTTGTTCCAATTGTTCTGTAAATTTATGTTTCCATACGATTCTGACATCAGGGTAATTTACTGATTGATGCATCAGTGGGCGATGGGTTCCGACTCCAAGCCCACTCTCTATTTTGTTAGAGGTGGACAGTTGGGGGGGTTCCAGCAGGGTATGTATGATATACTCTTACCGATTTTTTTAATTTTATTTTCTATGATACTGCCAATGTAAGTCCTTGGAAACCGGTCAAAAGAGCAGCTTTAGGGTACTGGATTGTTAATCCGTTATAGTGGATAGATGTATTATGTTTCCTTTTTGAAGATTTATATAATACGTTACAGGTTTAACTGATTCCCATCCATGCAGGATTTAAGAAGTGGCAATCTAGGTCGTCGTACAAGTTTCAGCTCAAGCCTGAGTGATAGTGATCGGCCTATACGGAAAGTTGAACCTGCATATTCTTTTGTAGGGATGCATTGCATCTTTGACCATTGCAAAGCATCGGGTACCTTTGATTGTTCTCTTCTTCTTTCCTCTCCGTACACCTTAGTTCTTCTAATTTTTTTTCTTTTAAAACAAAGCAAGCTAATAAGTTTCAGTTACCAGTTACTGTGTTGAAGTTTGGGAACATGAGTTCAGATCTACTTGCTTATGGGGCTTCAGATGGATCCTTGACTGTTTGCAGTGTCTCTCAACCACCTTCTATCGTTAAGCATTTGAGTGGTCATTCAAAAGATGTCACAGGTTGGAATCAAGTGAACACACCATCTATATACTATAGTTTTTCTAGGAAAATTAAATGCAGAATTTGCGATTCTTGACTTCCGTCTGTTATTTGATCTATGCCAAAACGTAAAACAGTAGTTGGCATTGACTCTTCTGGACAAAGTACGTAAATGATTTCTGTATGTTTATTAACCAGTTTATCTATTCACAGATTTTGATTTTTCATCCAACAATCAGTATATTGCTTCAACGTCAATGGATAAGACTGTGAGAATATGGGAGTTATCAGGAGGCAACTGCATTAGAATAATATATGGAGTCTCCCCACAATTATGCATCCGCTTTCACCCAGTGAGTGTACACTGTCCTTGACATTTTTTGGGTGATATCAAGTCTTGTTCTGCTCTTACATTCTTGCTCTTTCGCTGCAGGTAAATAACAACTTCCTTTCAGTTGGCAATGGAAATAGAGAAATCAATGTAACTTCTCTTCTCACAACTTAGAAAATGGGATGATATTAGTACGTTCTGGGGTCCAATTCCAAACTTCTGCCTTCAATTGTGTTTCAGGTGATAAATTTCAGCACTGGGAGGATCATTAAAAAGGCAATGTTCGAGAGTGAGGTTACAGCCATGGACCACGATCATACTGGTCAGCTTATATTTTGCGGTGATGCTCAGGTTTGTTACCTTAATTCATCGTAATATGGATTCTGTGACAGCCTCTGTTATTAAGGCATGCAACTAAAGTGGCTAAAATGCTTCAGGGGTGCATATACAGCGTACTTATGGACTCCCACACTGGAGCATTATCCCGGTCGCATCGCCAGCGAAGTAGCCTTAAACAAAAGTCCCCTACTACAACTGTACAGTATCGTACCTTCTCTCTGCTGGCAAGGGGTCCTGTTCTTTTAACATGTACACAGGATGGAAGTCTTTCCTTCTTCAGGTATCTGTTTTAAGTTTCATCTTGTACTTCTCATCTAATCGGTGGACACAGCTTTGGAAATTTTTTTGAGTCATTTTTTTCTAATGACTGGAGATTTGCCTTGTAGTGTTGCTTTGGAGATACAAGGGTATCTGACTCTCCGTTGTTCACTCAAACTGGCTCCTCGAGTGCATAGTATCCGTGCAACATTCTGCCCACTACTTTCACTTGAAAAGGGAGAATTTATAGGTATGTACATTACGGTGTCATGTTAAACGAGTACTGTGCTAATGTATGTTGTAACATGTTTTCTGAACTTTTTAGGAATATCAACTTCTAAGGTGATCTTCCATATAACATTAGAAACCAAACAAGCACACCCTTGGTAGTGTGTATGCTTGAAACCTGAAAGTAGTGTTTAACTTTTAAGTCCAACTTGCTGTTTTGCCCCTTTTCATAGATACTACAAATCTAACCTTTAATCTGATTGTTGAATATGAAGTTGCTGGAAGCGAAGATTCAAACGTTTACTTTTATGACTTGACTCGTCCAAAACACACGTGTGTAAACAAATTACAGGTTTGTGTAAAACTCACTCCTATACAGAGAACCCTCAATGTACTTTCACTGTCTCTGAAAATTTGGTTACTTGCAGGGTCATGGTTCACCAGTTATAGGGATTGCTTGGAACCATGGGGAGAACTTTTTGGTTTCATCAGATTGTGATGGTACAGTGATTGTCTGGAAACGAGCAAAGACTACTAGTTAACGCAACATTGACACTGAAAGATGACGCTTCCATCATGTGTACACTAAAAAAGAATGAAAAAGGATATAGGTCCCTTTTCATTGGAAACCACCATCTTTTTCACGTGGATCCTTGGGACCACTTGTGATCACCGAAAGTATGAAGTGCGTTCTCAATCAGTACAGCTTTTATTTTCTTCTCTATCTAGCATCTCTAAAATTGTTTCAAAACGTAAATTTTGGAAAACAAAATGAAACTTGACAAGATGAGTAAGAATTTCTCCACACAAATCCATTAAAAATGGGAAAGGGTTTCTATAGTTTTATACTCTTTATATGCTAAAGGAATTGTTATATGCTAATGGAATTGGAGAAGGAAAATCTGGCACCGCCAATATCTTCTCATTGGATTTTCTCCAACAAAAGTTATTATCTTTGGAATCACAGAAATGAGAAATTTAACAACTTAAAGATGTAAACCCAGTTTTGGAACCTAATAATCTGATAGTTAAAAAAGGGAGGAAAAAGAAAAAATTCCGTCGCCCGGACTTGAACCCACAACGGGTTGTTGGCAGTCTGACATCTAAAATTTTACAAAATGTGGCTTCTCTCCCATGATTCAACTTAAACTCCCGAGTGTTGTCTGGGTGGGGAGACAACTGTGGTTCAAATCCAAATGAAACTTCTCCACACAGAAGCAAGTACTCCAAGCTTATTTCATCCGTAACTCTCCAGTATAAAGATCATCCAAGAAAGGTAACAGAAGCTACCTAGCTAGATGCTGCTGTAGTAATTAATTGAACTCTCCAGTAATGCAACCTGCTTTATTAAACTCTCCAGTACTATCAGGTATTACTGAACCTGATGCTGCTGTCTTGTGTCATGTGCTATGTTGTTAGGCGTTAGGTGCCCGGAGAGGGAAAAAAAACTGTACATAATTTGGCGCCTAGAGGGCTTTATTGGAGAACAAGACCTCATTTTGTTATACAAACTCAAAAGACTATTTTCCACCCACGTTTTTCAGTTTTGGAGCAATCCGAAGAAACTTTTATAACAATACAACATAAAACACTTCATACCTTGGTTACCATCCACTCAGGTCGTTGTAGTACATCATACCAAAGGCTTGTTCAAAAAGCATCACTTTTAGCTTTTCTGGAAAATCACCTGGTTGAATCTCAGCTGGCCACTCATCACCAGGGGGAACCATCCCTCCCTCGTCCTCAATGTCAGCTGCCTCAATGTCTGGTTGAGTCTCAGCTTTCTTCTTCTCCATTTTTGCAGCTTTCTTCTTCTCCATTTTTGCCAGATAACGGGCAGCTTTATTCAAACTCCTCGGATATAGTAACAAATCATCTAGATGTTGACCTTTAGGTGCCCGAGCTTTAATTTCCCTCGCATGAGGCACCAAGCTCGGATCAGAACCCCTACACCCAAAAAAGGACCCCAAACACCCCTTGCAAATACCTGTACCATCTCTACATTTAACACTAGGGCAGTCCCATAGTAAATTAACGAGACTCGGAAGTTTAATCGAATTGCTCTCAACACAAAGTTCAGAAATTCCATGTTTCTCAGCAAGTAGGACACCAGCCTTCACACCCATCAGCACTTGAGTATAAAAAGATTTTGCATCTGATGAGTACATGGCTGAAGCAGTGACTGGCTTTGCGTGCCAATCGCGTAAAATAACTCCATATCCTCCATAGCCTTTATTCTTATTATAATGAGCATAAACATTAACCCAAGCATAACGTGTTTGATGATTTTTCACTTCCCAAGAGTTAACCCAAATTTCAAATTGTGGCCCCAAAGGAGGCTTCTTTCGACATTGAGGTCTATAAACAAAATCTTTCTTCACTGGCGGCAAACAAACAGGTCTAGGTTTCGGAGGCGAATAGTCTTCCTTGTCCGAGTCAGAGATACGATTCCAATAGCCCTTCTCATCTTCCACCTCCGAATCAGAGAGAAGTTTATAGTTGTACTTCAGAGCCAAATCCTGCAAACCTCTTTGTTGTCATTACATCACATCTATAAATAAACTGGAAAGATAGATAAAGATTGGGGCTGCAAAGATATTGTTCGTTATATTTGTATCAATAAGAACTGAAAAAATTCAAATGAGTATTTATTACTTACAGTTATTGATACGATTTCATCATTCTTTTCTGTTGCTGTTGAATTGGTCATACCTACTTCTTTATCTCTGACGTCTTCATCTACATACTCTTCATCTATGTCGTCTCCTGATTGATAATATTCTTCTTCTGAGTAATGATATTCGATAGAACACACAGAGGAGGAATCTTCTTCTCCTTCTTGTCTACAACATTCTTCTTCAGCAACTGGTAAGCACTCGTTGTCACTGACATCGGGACTGGTGCCAACATCGGAAGTATCAGAATCCACATCCATTGCGGCATTTTCTTCTCCATATACTAGTTGCAACTGATGAAGACTAAGAAAAAAGATAAGACCATAAGCAATTGTTGCACAGACACCACAAATCATCAATTCAAATTTTGTTATTTAGATATAATTCATGAGTACACTAATATGGCTCAGCGAGAGCCATCTGAGTGTATTCAATTCATATAAAATGCCCAGGATACATGCTCAATGTGATCAAACAAAATTTATCTAATCTAAAAGAAAAAATCCTTCATGAGCTGCTGCAGGATCCTAACTCAGATAAGTCAAACACAGCAACAACAGAAAAAAAGATATACATTATTTAGCTTTGATTTGCATAACTAGACAATGAAAAACAACTTGGGGTCCCTTTTAACAGATCACGAGAAAAAAATACCACAAAATCCTTAGTCAAACATAGGAAGCTAAGGTTGTGTGTGCACTGTAGTGTTCATGTATATCAGTGCACCATATATGGCTGAAGCTATAACTTGCAGTGTAGTTAATGCGGTTTCGTTACTTGGAGGCCAAAGGTGCTGCGGTTTCAGCAGTATGTTGTAATGGATTAAGAGGTATAAGAAGTACCAAAACAACTGCGATAGAATGACCGCTCATCATTGTTTCAAAACGCAATTTAGTCAAGGAATCTAACCTTAAATTAAGACTTCTTGATGACCTCCCTGATAAATGCGGTATTAGCCTTCCTTACACAAGCATCCCTTCTAGTAACGACAGTTCTTAGTAAGTTCACATTTTTCTACTCAAATAATCCATGAGCACACTAATATGGCTCAGTGAGAGCCATCTGAGTATAATTCATATAAAACGTCCAGGATATATGCTCAATGTGATCAAATAAAATTTATTTAACCTAAAAAAAAAAAACAAGAAATCCTTACACAATCAGCCCTTCTAGTAACGACTGTTCTAAGTAAGTTCAGTTTTTCTTTTTCTCCTCAAATTTTGATCTTATATCGTAAATACAAAATTCATACTACGAATTCAAAGGCGATAACAAATCATGAGAAGAATACCTATTACGAGCAGAATTCCGAGATAGCATCGTTACGCAAAATTAAGAATAGATTCGAAAGAAGTTGCAGGTATTTCACCTCTACCGATCTCCTCCTGCACCCACAAATTATAAGGAAAGAAAAACAATTTCGTCAATAAAATCAATTCCACGAAAAATAATTCTAAGATAAAACCAAATAAAAAGCCATCCGAGATATAGAGATACTTACAATTTTAGAATAATCCCAACCCTAACGCTTGATCCAGCTTCCGCGGCTGGCTTTCAATTTTCAAAGTGATACTGATCTTCTTGATAGACAAAACGGGTTAATGGCACTATTGCGGACTGTATAGAATATAACCCTCCCTTTAAATAGGTCTGTTTGGTTTTGCACGAGTAAGGGCAACTCCAACTAGTCTAATCTGATGGTTTATCATGCCACGCCACATGGATGGACGAATCCAATTCTTTACATTAGGAAAATTGTTTCCCGAGACAAATAGAGCCGAGCCTCGTCTCAAATTGAGCCGACTGTACCAAGTTGATGCGGCAACGGTCATTTTGTAACAGCAAAATAACTGTAATATTTTCTCAACCCCTATAAATTCAACACAAATTCAATCTTTTCTTTTTACAACAATTTCATTCTTCTCTACATATTCCCAACACAAATTCAATTTTCTCTACATATTTTCAAGACTCATTCAACTACAATGTCTCGATCTTCAAGATTTTTATCGAAAAAGAAACAGAAAACAACCTAAAAATAAACATAGTCAAGTTTTACCTAAGATCGACAAGAAGATTCGGATGAAGAAAACAATTCCACTCTACTTTCTGGTCGAGAATTAGCATCATATCAAGGTCATTTGTCTGCAAAAATAGAGCGGGATGGTTCTCATCGAAAACCAAGAGGTGAAGATACATGTCCATGGATTGAAGATCAAAGTGGAGGACCTCCTAATGGTGAAGGGTCTCAAGCTGCATATCAAGTATGCAGGGGGGCAAGTATGACAGAAGCTGGAGAGGGACTGAGTAGTTATAATTATGTCTTATTTAATATTTGTAACTGAAACTGAGATTATTTATATAATTAGAACTAACTATTGCAAGGAAAGGAAACTATTATTAAATTTTATTTCACATTCAGTTAAAATCTATAACAACGTTTTTCTCTAGTAGTGTGTCTACTTTTTAACATCCCATATGTGTTATCAAAAAATCCTTTTGGACTGTGTAATGAGCTTCATAAGGTAAAATTCTTCTTTTCCATCTTCTTCATTCCTCTCGAGCTTGCAATACAACATCAGCATTTGTTTCACCTCTAAGTCGATAACGATTAACAAGCTGAACCAAAGCTATAAAATCTCCAGTTTCTTTTTTTATATCTTGAAATCGATAAAATCACTCAGCCGCATTGCGGTTATTGAGGTTATATGTATCATTACATGAGTTTTCATAGATTTTATGGATATAACTGATACCCGTTAATCCATTTTGACATCGTTATGCACCCATAGCCGTATAACAAGCTACGTAGTTTCAAAAAAGCGACAAATATTCATCTATCGTAAACTCTGCGGGACCAATATACGGTTGAAACATTACTTAGAAAATTTGTGGATGTAGAAGGTGTAATTTGTGAGAAGGTGTGGTTTTACAGTTGAAATCAGTTTAATATATATGGAGTGGGTTGAGAGCCGTTGGATGAAACTAGTCGTTGTCAGCTCAATCAACGTATCTCGTCTCTGTGTAAGAGGAGACTCGTCTCTGTTTGAGATGGGAATCAGCCCAGGTAAGGCCGGTCAGCCATGTTGATGTGCTCGCCTGAGGCTGAGACGGTCGGCTCAATCTGAGACTCGATGATCAAATACCTCGTATTTGAGGGTTTGTCCATCCATTTTACTTGTTTGGCAATCCCACTGTGAGTACTAAAAATGCAAATATGCTTGTTTGTCATTCCCATTGGACTTTCCCTAAAACCAATCATTTGAAGAAGATAGGGATATCCTCAAATATGTAAAAGAGAGATGTGGTCCATAATGTGGGCAAAATAGTGAAGTTATAATATTTGACTTTTCATCTATGGAAACTGTTAGAGCACTGCTCTATCGAAGTCACAAAGCGTTGCTATCTCAAGCTTGTTTGCTAAGTTTAGTTGATCAAAACTATATACTTGATTTCTAGCCTACTTATAGCTATTGTTGAAGATTTTCAACTGTGTCATGATGAAAAGACGAGGGTACCCAAATACACCACAATCTTTAAATTATCCACCTATAAGTCCTCTTACCGAAAGTGATTGTCTATGGACAAAGTCGAGACAATACTACAAATAGGTATTCACACTTTGTGTGATCGTCCATGGATACGAGATCGATACAATACAATCAAAGTGTGATTACTTAATAATATGTTCGGACTTAATCAAACTTTATAGGATCACTATCAAGTAATACGGAGTTAACGTTTGTGTATTTTACTTTTAATTATTATAAATAATTATAATTTCGGGAATAGAAAAGTAAAAGACACAACAAGATTTTGTTAACGAGGAAACCGCAAATACAGAAAAACCCCGGGACCTAGTCCAGAATTGAATATTCTCAGAATTAAGCCGCTATACAAAATCTAACAAACTTCGTATAGTTGAGACCAAGCAACTAAACCTATGGTTCACCTAGTTTCTTCAATATCCATGCGCTTCCGACATTCGATAAGTGCACGCACTGGAACAATTCCTTTGGATCGTATTCCAAACAGTAAAGGAACAACAAATCTGTTTGGTAACAACTCTCTTGATTCTTTCAGGTGAAGATATCTCAAGTCATAAGCAAAGGCTCTTCTGTTTAACCAATAAACTCTTTTGCCTAGTCAGATCAATCTATCCAACAACTACTGAAGTAGCAGAGTTTAGATTTGCAATCAATAAATAAAGAATCAAACAAGAAACTATAAGGTGATGACGATCTTACACAACTAATCAATCGAATAAATCTTATTCTAGTTGGATCCCAAACGATCAAGGTTTGTGCACACCCAAAGATATAGAAACCAAATCATAAATCTTATTTGTCTTCAAATATTTTTTAATCATCAATAAACACCTGCACAACACCACTTGAATCTCTTGTGATCAATCACGCACAGAACGGGGTCTGTTAACAATGAATTATTACAAGACGTTTTTAAATCTACAAATAATTCTAAAGATCCTGTCGACACTTCGATCTAGTTTGAGTGAATCTTATATCATAAGAGAAGATTCTTCAAGAATAAACAAACTAGGTGTAATAAAAGTTCAACAACCGTAAGTCAATCAATCAATCGACAACTGAAATAAATTTCAATTATCCAGTTTCCCACCAACGGTACTCGTAGATCGCTTCTTGATCCCACAGAAGTCTTTAAACGAGCGGTCGTAAGATATTTCGCCTAATTAGGGTACTTTCCTCTCCGAATAGACAACTTCTCCAGAGACAACAAAAAGATGAAGTTTGCATGGCTCTTAGGATAGTTTGCTCGAAATTCGAACTTGGTTATTTATAGACCAAGGATGTTTGGACACCGAGGAATTTCCAAAACCGAATATTCTCACGATATGCAATAGATGCCCAAATCAGTTTTCATAATTCCTGGAAATGCTTTGTCCAATATTTTCGAAATATCACAAGAAAATCTCCAATTAGTAAATGCACATTACCAATTTTTATTTTTCAGAAATATACATTTAATTGCTGGTAATTAAAAGCATATAAAACTAACAACCTTAATTAAAAGATTCTTAATTTATTTCGGTCTGGGATCACCTTGAGTAATTAAGGAATATCTTTGAACAATAAAAGATAAGAGTTATTGAACATGTTCAAATTATGTCGACATCTTTTCTTTGTAAATCCTCTTTCATATTTACAATCTTATGAAAATGCTGGGGTCTAACAACCACACCTAACAATTCGTTTGGCAATCTGAAAGGACTTACTCCAATACACTTTCTAGAGAATCAACTAGACAGTCAGACTCAATCTATAGTAAAGTATATCAAAGAGTTTAATATCTCTGTTTCACAATGTAATTGACAAATCAAACAGATAGAAATCCGCGAGCTTGATTATTATGTGAAACAACTTGAACGGTACCAAAGACCAATGTTCAAGTGTCAATCAATGTAAAAGAAATAACACAGACACCAGAATTTTGTTAACGAGGAAACCGCAAATGCAGAAAAACCTCGGGACCTAGTTCAGATTGAACGCCACACTGTATTAAGCCGCTACAGACTCTATCCTACTGCCAATTAACTTCGGACTGGACTGTAGTTGAACCCAAATCAATCTCACACTGATTCAAGGTACAGTTGTGCTCCTTACGTCTCTGATCCCAGTAGGATACTACGCACTTGATTCCCTTAGTTGATCTCACCCACAACCAAGAGTTGCTACGACCCAAAGTCGAAGACTTGATAAACAAATCTTTCTCATACAGAAAAGTCTATAGATTGAATAAATCTGTCTCCCACAGAAATACCCAAGAGTTTTTGTTCCGTCTTTTGATAAATCAAGGTGAATAGGAACCAATTGATAAACCAGACTTATATTCCCGAAGAACAGCCTAGTATTATCAATCACCTCACAATAATCTAAATCGTATGATGGCGAAACTAGATATTGTGGAATCACAAACGATGAGACGAAGATGTTTGTGATTACTTTTATCTTGCCTATCGGAGAAATTAATCTCGAGTCAATTATTTTAATTGTACTCAATACGATAGAATTGGGAAAGATCAGAACACGCAACTACAAGAGAATAGTTGGGTCTGGCTTCACAATCCCAATGAAGTCTTTGAAGTCGTTAACCTACACGGTCTCGCTAGAAACCTAAGGTTAAAGGAGAATCAACTCTAGTTATGCAACTAGTAACACACAGGAGGTGTGGGGATTAGGTTTCCCAGTTGCTAGAGTTCTACTTTATATAGTTTTCAAATCAGGGTTTGCAATCCAAGTTATTACCTTGGTAACAAAGCATTCAATATTCACCGATAGATGAAAAACCTGATTAAACCAAGCTAATATCTTTCAACCGTTAGATAAAACTTAGCTTGTTACACACAAATAAAATGTATCTTCATTTAGGTTTATTTAACCGTACCTAAACGTGTACACCATGTTGGTTCACAAATAGTTAACCGATGTTAGCTATATGATTACTATCATATCAACCTTATTCATCTTAACCATAACTAGTTCAAATGACTCAAATGAAACTAGTTAAAGAGTTGTTCAATTTCTATATTCTCATATAAGTATACAAGAACACAACTGAAGCAAAATCAATTTGATTCACTCGAATCAATACATGAACATTATAGCCACGGTTTGCAAAGATTTCATTCCTTATTTTATAAATGTTTAGGTCATGTACAACCGATTTTAGAAAGTAACCACTTAAGTATGCGTACGGGTATGTGATAAGCACGCAAGTGCGACACTTTTATACCCACATTTATACCAGCTAGGTCTCGATATCTCACTAATAATTACTCCCTCCGTCCCACTATTAGATGACCTAGTTGAAGTTTGCACAATTCTTAAGGCAAGGATTGAAATGAGTGTTTTTAAGTATTTTTTACAACTATACCCTTATGGATAATAACTTGTAAAATTTAAAAATCATTTATCTCTCAAACCATACCATAGATTTTCGTAAACTTTGTATCGTTGAAAATTATTTTAAAACACCTACGTAACGAATATAAACATGAATATCAAATTATACATATTTCTTATGATAATGATAATCAATCAAAAGGATAATTTTAGAAATATCCTCTTGTTTAATGAGATAGGTCAACTAATGGTGGGACAAGATTTTAAACCAACTAGGTCATCTAATAGTGGGACGGAGGGAGTATATTTTAGAGTTTTTACAGGAGATACAAGCATTTCTATTCACCTTTCTATTCACCTGGAGAATAAATGGCTGAAAAAGGAGTTAAATCGTATTTGCGAGAAAGACCGGCTTGGCTACTCTTCTTCACGGCCAGGTTGTTACAAAGTAGCCTGTGCACGAGCCCGGCCCTCCAGCGGCTAGAGAGTAAGACGTGTTCAGTTCTCCACCACTTCATCTTTATCAATCAAAACAATAAAAATAAATTTTCATTTTCTTTCTCATTCAAGCTGGTAACAACATAGAAAGGGAATTTGAGATCGAGCTTCATACTTGAATGGAATATGTCATCATCCAAACATCTACATCCAAACCAAGGTGGTATCTTCTTCGTTATCTCTCGTTAGATGGAGTTCAAGCTCTTCTCTCAAATTCATGAGCACCAGATCTTGAGGCAACAACAATGGATCTGTGTGAGGCTGGTAGTGTTGGAATTTATACGCAGCAACAACGACAACAGAGCTACAAGGTTCGTTATCGGCTGAAATTGGTTTTGACCTAACTTTTGGTCTTGATTAAATGGTGACTGTTTGGGGCGGTTCTGAGTTGTAAACGAAGATGCAGATGCAGATGAAGTATCAAGACTGAAACTTGGTTACAACAAAGCTAGGTCGTGATGTTTGTTTGTTGTGAACGGAGATTGGGTTCATTCCATGAGCTTGATCGATGGAGATTTGGGGTTTTTAACATCAATTGACATTGGGTCTTGATGTAATGGTGATGAACAACAACAACAGATGATTCAGTGGGTGTTTGATTGAATGCAGAAAGGTGTTGCTATAATGAGTGTTCTGAATTGAAACAAGGAACTGGAAGTTGTTGGCTGGAGTTGATTGAAGCTGGTGCTGATCGAATTTAGTTAACATGGGGGTAATTGATGTGATTGATAGAGTGGCAAATAAAGTGATTCGATTCTCGAACTTGTGAAGGATTTTTTAGACTCAAATAAAACTAGAAAACTCAAAATAAGTTGTATCAAGATTTTAAAAACGTTGAGACTCAAGATTCCACCAATCTCCAATTTTTATGTGATTTAATCTAATCAATATTCATGCAATTCTTTACGTTAAAGTGATTCTAATTTATTGCCTCTAGTATATTTTCGAAGTAACAATTGTAAACACCAAGCATGAAACATCAAGAGTTATAAACTAAGCATGCTCCATCAAAACGAATCACAATCATTCAATAAAAATCAATTATTCAATATTAGTTCAATGCAAATAATCATAAAAGAAATTGCAAAAATTAATCGAAGTAGAATTTACCACATGATAATTGGAAAAAATGGCTTCCTCTATCGCCTCAGCAATGGGGTTTAGCTCCTCATATTAATCACTTACTCAAAATATTGGTTTATGGTTCAAAAGTTGATTAAAAGGAAAGAAGACAATAAAACAGGCTGTTTGCAACGTTGAATTGGCGCTACAAAGAAGCTGCTACAAAGGTGAAATTGTTACATAGAACTGTTGTAAGCACTGTAGCACTGTTGCAAATACAAAGACTGAAGAAACGACTGTTTTTAATGGTCTATTGTTCTTCAGTTTCCTCTTCTTCTCCTGCTGGTGTATCTTTCTCTGCAACTCGAATGATTCTTCTCTGTTTGGTTCTAAACTTCTCCTAAGGTTACATAACCCTTCCATGATTCTCAGCAACTCTATATATAGCCAACATGTCCCAAAAACTCGATCGAATTCCTTGTTTATCTCCATTTTTCTTCAACATAAAGTTACGGGATTTCTTTCCCTGCCAAGCCTCTCTACACGTATATGTACGTTCAAACCTTCCAAAAATCGATATACACGAATCCTAGAAGAATATATCTCCTCTTCTTTGCACGTAATTTCCAGAAATATAACTAGAAAATCCAACGATATCTTCCCTTCCTGTTTTGATTGATTCGAAGATTTGCTCCTATTTCTTCGAATCTGAGAAACATACCAATCCTGTTTGGTGGTGACAGGACCATATCAACCCAAAGCCACGTCAAACTCCGACATAATATCACCCATTGGCCGATACATAAAACCTCAATAGTCCCGTGAAACTCCACACCTCTGATTTCTTCTTCCGGCTTATCCAACCCAACTCATTCGATCCAATCAAACGTACCAGCCCTGTTATGCTCTAGGAAGTCCAGTACACCAAAGTTCTGAGATTGAATCTCCTCAAAACTCAAACAAAACTTCAACCCTAATCTGGTTCGTGACAGCACCATTTTCCCGCCTCTTTTAAAGTTTGAATTTGGGAAGAAAGGGGCGCCCCCTTATCCTCTGATAGGGTGCCGATAGCATCTGTCCTGGGGGTGTCCTGAGGGTTCCCCTTAGTAATTTGGGTACCCCTTATCCGTAGTGAGGGTCCGAATAGCATGTGTCCTCCTTGCGCTTTTACCAACTTTTCGAGCCGATTTTTCCAAAAATGTTTATTGGCCAAAAATACCTACACAGCATAAAACACCATAATAAGTACAAAAATGAGCACTATCAATATATAGAATCGAGACAAATTAGACACAAAAATGTGTCTATCAAATACCCCCAAACTTATTATTTGCTAGTCCTCGAGCAAAAATAAAATAAAAACAAAATCCTAACTCACTGTCGCAGGCAGCAGGCATCGTCGATTGCATTTAGCGTATGCAATAAGCCTTTAAACCCCTAGGTGGCCCTAGTGGTCGAGTTATAATCTCGGGAGGGCTTACAAGAGATATACCCACAAAACCTTTACACTTCAGACCCTAACTATCTACGCAGAATCTTGGAAGGCACTAAAGAATATCCTTGGTTGGCATACTTATTGACTACAGGAGGAAGTACCCTGATGCGAAATTCCATTTGTTGTACACGAGTTTTCCCTCAAGCATATTACAATTCATATATAAGTCACAGAGATCTACTCAGATAGTTTCTGGACATCATAACCGGAGTCAACCAATCACATGGATAGATTAAGAAGATGGATATAGAGAAAAACGTAGATGGTTTTGATATTGACTAAGGTGAACGGTGTTTCTCATATTTGTCTGAAGGCCACTGCTAAAATAAACCTATCCTAATGGATGAGATCTTTGATCGGACTAATATCAACACACTGGCATATACAAGGGTACCAGTGGTCGATAATCCTAACTCTAGGTCAACACAACTGGCATATACAAGGGTTCCAGTGGTCGCCTTTATTGAATTTATTCCGGTTGGTCTGATGGGCTGGTCTCAAAAAAAAAAATTCCAACTTTTTTCAATTTTTTCCTTTTCTTTCATATTTGGGTATCTCAATCACTCTATTTCACCCTAGAAGTGGTAACAACTTGATTCGTGAGCCCCACCTAATCACTTAGAGAAATATATTTTAAAAAGAAAACAAAATAAAAACAGAAGTGAAAAGGATTCAACGAGATATGGCGAAACTACCATGTTTTTTTTTCCTAACACCTGAGCTCTGTGCTTTTATGAATAGACTCTTTAGATGTTTTCATCTAATCAAATTGGTTCCTCAACTCCTACAACCAAGATGCTTCCATCCACTTAGATTGGTTAGTGCCATCCTTAATAAGCATAAAATTCTAGGCTCTGGAGTTTATTTATTGTAACAAAAAGGTAACAGAAGTTTCAACCCCACCCCCAAACTTAAATATAACATTGTCCTCAATGTTTCTAATTAAAGAACAGTACCAAAAATATAAGTCACATGAGGAATTAGTAAAGAGAAGTCAGAAAGATAGTACCTGGGTGAAGCGAAACCAAAAACCTACAAAAATAATATACAACATACAAACCGCCTCGATGGTCAATCAAGGTAAACAGGGTCCTCCAGAGGGACCTCCTCAACATCACCTGTAGGAAAAGGCTCTAAAAATGGCTTCAATCGCTGACCGTTAACCTTTGAAGAACTACTACCTGAGGACGAGCAAGCTAATGCGGTCTTTCCAAATCAACAAAGACGGTATGATCCCTACTCAAACACTTACAATCCGGGATGGAGAGATCACCCCAATTTTAGCTATGCCAATAAGCAAGGAGCGGTTCAACCACCTAATTTCAACAACCCGAGTGGATTTCAACCTCAACAACAACAATTCCAGCCGAGATAACAATTTCATCATCAACAACAACAACAACCTCAAACTATGGGGTTAAATATGGAAGAGTTGCTGAAATCTTTTATGCAAAGAACGAAGAGTACGGTTAAGGATTTGCAAACTCAAGTTGGTTCTATGGCTATTGAATTGAATCAATTGAAGGCACAAAATGGTGGGAAACTCCCTTCTCAACCTATCAACCCAAAAGAGGGTGTCAATGCAATTACGTTGAGAAGTGGTACACAACTTGTGCAACCCGAAGTTACTAATTCGGGCACGGTGGAAACACCAAAGGAACCTGTTTTGGAGGAGAAAAATGAGGATTCTCCCCAAACTTCTGAGGTACCTATTTCTAACTCTAAAACTCCGGTTTCTACTTATGTTCCTCCTTTACCTTTCCCTCGCAGATTTGCAAATTCCAAGAAGGCGGAACTAGAAAAGGAGATTTTAGACATTCTCAAGAAGATCCATGTGAACATACCACTCATAGATGCAATCAAGCAAGTTCCAAAGTATGCAAAGGTGTTGAAGGACTTGTGTACCAATAAACAAAGGCTCAAAGGTAATGAAGTGCTTAGTGTGGGGGAGAATGCTTCGGAAATCTTACAACACAAACTCCCACTTAAGTGCAAGGATCCCGGTAGCTTTGACATTCCCGTCACAATTGGTAACACCACATTTAACAAAGCTATGTTGGACTTAGGTGCATCCGTTAATGTTATGCCTGCGTCATGTATAATTCACTTGATCTTGGTCCTCTTAAAAGTACGGGATTGTGTTGCAATTAGCCGATCGTTCTAATGTCTACCCAATGGGTATTGTTGAGGATGTTCTTGTGCGGGTTAATCAACTTGTATTTCAGATGGATGAAGGTTCACCTGACTTTTGCGTGAAAACCATTAGAGATGGATGAAGGTTCACCGGATACTAGTGATGTCGTCTCTTCCATTGCTTGAGTTAAATGGTGTTGATACTTTGGCGTCCCTTTATGAAAACGGCGAAAACCATTATTGATGTTGACTTTTTCCAACAAAAGGGAATGCTAACTATGGAATTTGATGGAGAAATAATATGTTTCAATATTTTCTTTAAATTTTATTCAGCTAAACGATGAGATATCCTAGTGATGTCCACTCTTGTTTCTCCATTGATCTGATGGAAACATTGGCGCAACAAATATTTGAGTTAAATGGTGTTGATACTTTGGAAACCGTGCTCACTACACCCATTGCTAATGGTTTGGAGTATAGTGATGAGATTAAGATACCATTGGTTCTCTTGACTCATTAGGGGAAAAATCAAAGGCCGTAAAATTAAGAATATTTCATATGCTTCTTTACCTTGCAATTATGACAAACTTGTGCCATCTATTGTTAAATCTCCAAGTTTATAATTGAAACCTCTTCCAAGTCATTTAAAGTACTTGTACTTGGGTGATAGTGTAAAAGCCCTTTTAGATTCTTACTGTTTGGTCCTTTTAAAGTGAGGTAGTAATTGCACTAAATTAAATTTGGCTGTTATCTTGGTATACTCAATTGAATTTTCACTTTTGTTGTACATAGATTCTGGTCATTGGAGTAGAATCACAATCTCACCTAGATTCCAAGGGTTAAGAGATGATTTTTGAAAGAGGGTTTTACTAAAACAGAAGTGTTAACAAACACAAAGTGTTATTAGATTATTTTTTTAGAGTTCTGTAAAAAGATACCATTGTTGTTCTGTAAAAAAAAAAAAAAATTAAATTTTAAATTTAAGTATTACAGATTTAATTTTGTATTTAAATTCTCAAAATTTAAATTTTTTTCAAATCGAATATGTACCACAACCTTTAATTAGAGTTGTCAAAGAAATGACATGCAAACCTTCCCATATCAAAGAAGTGACATACAATTCAAAATTCAAAGAAATAATATAACTTAAACCAAAGTTGTCAAAGAAGTGACATACAACTCTAACCATAGTCAAGGAAATTTTACAACCTTTTCACAACCCCGATAAGAGTTGTGTTAGGCATTAAGAAGAAATTTCAAAAGACATTCACAACTGAAAAAAAGCGTGGTATACAATGGAATGACAACCGTGTTTACGACTATTATCACGAGTTCTTGAGATTGTGCAACCTATTAAACGCCGTCTTATATGGTACGACCAAGTTTCGATATTTTTCCCGTAGTGGATGAGATTAAAGATACAAGACTGCAGGAAAAATCAGCAATTAAGAATATTTCATATGCTTCTTTACCTTGCAATTATGACAAACTTGTGCCATCTATTGTTAAATCTCCAAGTTTAGAATTGAAACCTCTTCCAAGTCATTTAAAGTACTTGTACTTGGGTGATAATGAAGATTTACCCTTGATTGTTTCTAACGATCTTAATGAATTACAGGAGCAAAAACTTCTAAGGGTGCTAAGGACATACAAGACGGCCATAGGATGGACAATCGCCGATATCAAAGTATAAGCCATGCCGTTTGTATGCACAAGATCCGTGTGGAGGACGATGCAAAGCCTACAAGGGAAGCGCAACGTCGTTTGAATCCTCCCATGATGGAAGTTGTGAAAAAGGAGATACTCAAGCTTTTGGAAGTGGGTGTTATCTACCCCATATCCGATAGCAAGTGGGTAAGCCCGGTACAAGTAGTACCAAAAAAATCAGGTGTGACGGTGGTGGAGAATGATAAGAACAAACTTGTCCCAACTCGTGTGCAAACCGGTTGGAGGGTTTGTATTGATTATAGAAAATTGAATGTCACTACTAGAAAAGATCACTTTCCTTTACCTTTTATTGATCAAATGCTTGAACGTTTAGCTGGACATTCTTATTATTGCTTCCTTGATGGCTATTCAGGTTATAATCAGATTGTGATAGCGCCGGAGGATCAAGAGAAAACCACTTTCACTTGTCCTTTCGGTACTTTTGCTTATAGAAGGATGCCTTTTGGCTTATGCAATGCTCCAGCTACCTTTCAAAGGTGTATGGTGAGTATCTTTTCGGAATATGTTGAAAACATAATCGAAGTGTTCATGGACGATTTTAGTGTCTTTGGTGATTCATTTGACCTTTGCTTGAATAACTTGTCTCTAATCCTTGAACAATGTGTTGAAACAAATCTTGTGCTGAATTGGGAGAAGTGCCATTTCATGGTAACTCATGTCATAGTTTTAGGCCATATAATATCTTTTAAAGGCTTGGAAGTCGATAAATCTAAGATAGACCTTATTCGTGCTCTAACCCCTCCCACTACGGTGAGGGAGATACGCTCTTTTCTTGGTCATGCAGGTTTCTATCGTCGATTCATCAAGGATTTTTCCAAGATAGCATCGCCACTTTGTAACTTATTGCAAAAAGATGTGGTTTTTAAATTTGATGAAGAGTGTGTGGCGGCATTCAATCGTTTAAAAGAACTTTTGATTTCAGCCCCTATCATTAAACCACCGGATTGGAGCAAGCCCTTTGAGCTTATGTGTGATGCTAGTGATTATGCGGTTGGTGCGGTGCTTGGGCAGCGTGTGGGGAGGATACCTCATGCCATTTATTATGCTTCTAGAACGTTAAATGAGGCCCAACAAAACTACACAACCACTGAAAAGGAGTTATTAGCTATTATTTTTGCTTTGGAAAAGTTTCGCTCTTATCTAATTGGTACAAAAGTTGTTGTCTTTTCTGATCATGCAGCGCTTAAGTACTTGCTTACAAAGAAAGAGGCGAAACCGAGGCTCATACGATGGATATTACTCTTGCAAGAGTTTGATATTGAGATCAAAGACAAGAAAGGAATTGAGAACACCGTTGCGGATCACTTGAGCCGTCTTGTTGTGGACAAGGAGACTATCCCATTGCGTGAAAGTTTCCCGGATGAGCAACTCTTCTCAATTGCCTTTGGAGAACCATGGTACGCTGATATTCTTAATTACTTAGTTTCTAAACAAATCCCAAAGAACTTATCTCGTGCTAAGAGGGACAAACTTAAGAAGTTAGGAAACCAATACATATGGGATGATCCATACTTATGGAAACATTGTAGTGACCAAGTAATACATAGGTGTGTTCCTAGAATCGAATTTAATTATATCTTGTCTTTTTGCCATTCATATGCTTGTGGAGGACACTTTGGGAGTAAGATAACCGCTCTCAAGGTACTAGAATGTGGTTTCTTTTGGCCAACTTTGTTTAAGGATGCACATGCATTTTGTACCACATGTGATAGGTGCCAAAGAACAAAAATCTAGGTGCTCGAAATCAAATGCCACAAACTATTATTCAATTTGTCGAGGTTTTTTGATGTATGGGGATTGATTTTATGGGCCCTTTTGTCAATTCTAGTGGAAATTATTATATCTTGCTTGTTGTGGATTATGTCTCGAAATGGGTGGAAGCTAAGGCAACCCTAACTAATGATTTTAAAGTTGTTTCAGATTTCGTGCAAGCTAATATATTTGCAAGGTTTGGCATTCCAAAGGCTATAATTAGCGATGGAGGTTCACACTTCAAAAATAGGTTCTTGCAAACTTTGTTAAGGAAGTACAATGTGTCGCATAGATTGCAACTCCTTACCATCCACAAACAAATGGACAAGCCGAGGTTTCCAACCGAGAGGTGAAATCCATTCTAGAGAACACGGTGAATCCAACAAGGAAGGATTGGAGTTCGCGACTCAATGATGCTTTGTGGGCATATAGAACCGCATATAAAACACCTATTGGGATGTCTCCCTTTAGGTTTGTTTATGGTAAACCTTGTCACTTACCCGTGGAAATTGAGCATAAGGCGTTTTGGGCTATTAAGCAATGCAATATGGAATTGGATGGTGCTGGAAGGCTAAGGAAGTTGCAACTTCAAGAGTTAGAAGAGATTCGCAATGATGCATTTGAAAGCTCACGGATTTACAAGGAAAAGACGAAAGCTTTTCATGATAATATGATTACAAAGAAACAATTTTGCATTGGGCGAAAGTGCTTTTGTTTAATTCTCGCTTGCAATTATTTCCGGTAAATTAAGGTCACGTTGGATTGGACCTTTATTGTGACTAATGTGTTTTCTCATGGTGCGGTGGAAATTCGTAGTTTAGCTACAGGAAATGAACTTAAAGTGAATGGGCATAGGTTGAAACCATATTATGAGAACTTCTCTTCGGATGTCGTGGAAGGAGTTAATCTTGTGGAAGTACTCCCTCTGGAGGAGTCGTAGAAAGCAAGGAGATAGTCGGGCTGACGACTTTAAACCAAGCGCTAAATGGGAGGCAACCCATAGGTTTTGTATCTCTTATCTTTTATTTTATTTTATTTTCTTGTCATGTTTTTACTTTTTCTGATTTTTTGTCACTTTTTAGTTATGATTTCCCACCTTGACTTTCTTTGGACGATTCAATTTACATTGAGGACAATGTAAAGTTTAAGTGTGGGGGAGTGGTTAAGTGGTTTGCATTTCAAATTTTTCAACTTTTGTGTAAAATAGTGAATAAAAAACTCCAACTTGTGGTTAGTTTAGAGTCACATAATATACATGTCGCTAAGATTACATCGAAATTCTCATAAGAGTGACTGAACTTAGAGATGACAGAGAAGATGATCGGGTTTCTTAATTGTATGAGAGTTAAAGTTGGATTTAACCATGCCAGTGGCAAACAAGGTGCATACTGAAATTCGGCATTAGAGTAGTGATCCCTTATAGTGGAGACTACCCATGTTACATCATGTGAGGCACCGACCTTCATTCTTTGTACCTGTCTAAATATGTGCTTTTAGAGTGTGTGTCACCGTACGTAAATTCCGGGCAGAATGGTGAGCTTCCCAACCTCACACCAATAGAAGCACTACTTTGATCTCTTGAGTGCTATTTTATCAATCATGATGGTGACATCGAATTGCTAACTTACATACCACTTGTAATCTTGTTCGCGGTTAGCACCATCCACTTTATCTCTCTACACCAACAGGTCCATAGAAACACCATCATCATCAACAAGAGGAGCATCACAAATTTGAAGGAAAGTTGAAGACGTTCAAGGTTTACAAGCTGGCTGATATGTAAATGAGCAGATTTCAGATTCAAGTAAAGCAACGAGAAAAGGAGCGGAATTTGTATAAGTTGAAGACTATTGTACAAGAGTGAAAATTATCAAGGATGAGAGTTCGAGAAGTTTATGATATCAAGACATACAAGTTGTGAAGAATCAAGCGGTAAAGTACTTACACCATGGCCTTTGTACTTACATTTTTGTTTTATTTTATCTTATTTTTATTTTATTTTCTCTTGTCTAAAAAAAAAAAAAAAAAAAAAAAGACAAGAGAGTTACATTGTCAAGATTCTACGAAGTTCAAGAGTTATCATCAAGAGTTGAAGACCGAAGACGAAGATGAAGACACCGATTGAAGACCGAAGACGTTTCTATGGATGATGTGAGAGTGGTGCTAGCTGCACGCCGAACAGATAACGAGGTAAGTAAGCATATTCCCACCTTCGTTAAGTGGTTGATTTCCTTTCGTAGAGATCGTCAGAAAAATGGGTTTTCAAAAATGAATAAAAGATGTGGGTTTTTAAAATACTTCGGAGGGTTTTTACCTTCCTACCATTCAACGTGTCGCAGGATTCTCTCTTCATTCCTACCTGGACACATGTGTGACCCATAAAGAGTTGTTTATTATTGAGAGCAACTTCATAAAACCCTTTCTTGTGAGGAAGAGTCGAGACTTTCGATCGCTCCGAACCCGAATTTATTTTGAGAAGGGATGGTTATTTCTCTCTCAACTTTTAAGGATGAGATTGTGTTCATTTATGTGTCTAACTTCTTATGACTAGTGTGCAGAATCTCTATGTCTTCTTAGCGCGTTAGATGCTATCATTACGGAGAACTAGTAAGTTGGAAAAGTAGGTTTTGTGGGTGACCGGTTGTCAGCCGACACAAATATAATTACACTTTCTTACTACTCAAAATATAAATATAGCAAGGGAAAGAAAGGATCGATCCCACGGAGAGGTCTAGGTTGTCAAATTGTTATGGTTTCCTATATAAAACACCGAGGATTTTCTGATTTAAACGGAAATAAACAAAAGCAAAGCAAACAAAGTACGCAAATCAAGGATGTGAAAATATTGGATAAAGGTTTCATCTTCAATTGTAAACAAGTTTATGAATGTATGAATAGAATTCGTATTTAATCTCGCTATCATCAAAAGCCATAGAATACCTTATTGCAAGAATACTCCGTAAATTTCCAAAGTTATCGACACACACATTAGAGCTGCGTATGTGAATTCTACCTAAAGAATAACCTAACGCCTTGCGCTAATCAAGTTCAATTCCTAGGAGCATTAAGTTTCAGAAATAGGCTAATCAATGCAATTGAAATACATTGCGCAAACAATTCGAACAAAGGTCAATTTCTACATATGACTACGAGGATGTATCACTACAACCTAGAATCATATCATGCTACTCGTATTCAAGGTTATCGCTCGATGAAAACCCTAAAATAGCTATAGATATGGATGTGAGTTCAATCAATTCTAGACTCGACTAAACAAACATTCAATCATATTGCAATACATCAATCATGCAATTATTATAACCCGTAGAAATCAAACGATAATATTGAGAGAAAACTAATTCATAAAAATCATAACTTGGTTGCAAAATCCAACTACATCTTCAACCAATAATAAAAACTTAGTTACTCATGGCATAGGAGTTCATAGCAAGAAGAAAGAGAAAACCTATCATGTTTCTAAACCCTAGAACCAAAAGTATGAGTTCTCCCTCATGGCGATATCTCTAGGTTTGAGAAAGACTTTTCTATTTATATGTTTCTCCCCTTCCAAAAGGATACTCTTTTCCAAATTTAGGTCTTCTCAAAACCCATCTCCAAGTGGTCCACCAAGCCCATGTGTGAGAAATACCCATGTGAAATTATGTCCAAAAACCGTCGACGGAAAACTGGGATTATGGCCAGGAACTTGGCCTAATAGTCCTTAGGAAAGCCGATTCGGTGACCGGAAAAGTCAACCCGGTCACGGTCAACGGGTCGGATCGGTCAACTAGTCAGCTCGGCGGGTTAACTCGGTCAAGCACCGAGTTAGGGAGAGTCAGGGTGAGTCATCAGGTGAGTCAGAGAGTTAGATCAGGTACAAATCGGGACCGACTGAATTTGAGTTGCTTTGGCATTTGCACAAAGCCAGGCGTGTGTTGTACCGTGGATGGTGCATCACGTGCACTTCCACCAGCCAAAATGGTTGTTCCCTTTTGTAGACCAATCTTCCTTCCCTGCAATTCAACTTCATTGTCTTGCCTAGCCATTGCACTAACAACACCAGTACCACCCTCTTGCACCTCCAATCTCATTTATCGCCAATACGACACTCCACCAAAACCTCATTCGGCACACATTCATTCAATCCCTTCCTGGCAAGCACACATATAATTGCATTGCGTTCCATATCTCTCGCACTGTAGCTTCAAATCAAACATCGTAACAATACCAATCCACCCCCGCATTGCCATCAGCATCATAACTCGCAACTGAGAATCAAGCCTTGAGCCGCTTGCTCACTCAGCCTTCATTATCAAGCATCACAAGCCCCTTGCACCGCCATCACCTCTCAAGCTCCATTTGCATCCGCTCACTCCAGTTAATATCAATTCCGCCTCGTCTCTACAAAGACTAACTCAGTCATCTCAAAGATACACCGATTTAGATCAACCCAGGCCAGCTCAAGCCATTCAATACCTCGAGCTCCTCCTTGCAACAACACCAAACCCACGCACTCCATTCAACACAGTTCATCATAACCACTCTTAACCAACACAAAATCACCATCTTCACTACCTTGTCATATTCTCAATCCAAGACCCTCGCAACAAAATCCCAACAAGACCACCTTCATCTCGTGAGATCATCACCGCCACCTCCGCAGCTATTACCACCACTTGAATCGCAGCCTTCTTTCTTTCGGCTCCCGGCACACAAAACCACTCAAACAAGATTGCTCCATTCCTAGTTGCCCATTGCAGCCAACAACACTTCGTAGACCGAAAACCACCGAACCTTCAGCTCACTTCCGGGGTTGTAAAGATTCATCCATTTGCAATGAGAAACTCATTTCTCCTCATCCTCGACTCAAATTCCTCACAACCATTTATCCTCCTCCGAGTTCAACATCTCACCATAGAACGAACAACAACGGTGGGCGTAATCTTCTTCATTTCATTCTCGAATCGAAATCACACAAAACCCATCTAATCTCCTTCAGAATCAAACCCAACTGCTCAAATGAGAACACCAAAACCTGATACTCAACCACCAATTTCATTCTCAATTTCTCGATTCAGTTTCTCTGTCTGTGATTCGAACAACAGCAACACCCACTCTTCGAAATCACTCCACAACCCTTATTAATCCACCAGCACCATTCAACAACAGCAAAAGTTCTTCCATTTCAGATCCACCACAAGCCATTCCTGGATTCAAAACCCTAGTCTTCTTCTCAAATTCCAGTGCAGATGAACCTAATTCTCAAATAATCCACAAGCAAAGATCAAATATGTGAGTTACTCCCTCACCAATTTCTCCAACAATTCCTCAATCGAACGCCATAGCCACCGATTTATTTCTCAATATCAGTCCAGTGAAAGAATGAATGAAAAGACGGTCTCTCGATTTCAGGTATAGTAAATAGGGTCGGTTGTTCAACACCCGGTCACCTTGATAAGGGATAACCATTTGGCCTCCCTTAACCTCACCGGATCGTATTTAGCACTCCTCCAAATAGAGTTGCCCCTTAACCTTGACTCGGCTCCGATAGTGTTCGCCCATGAAATGACAATTTTGCCCTTTTCTCAAATTGGGTGATTTCTCCATCTTTTTGTCCGTGCGACTCCAGAGTACCTAATAACTCAAAAACACGCGTAAAATACATAATTCACTAGAAAAATAGCAAAGAAAGCGTAACTACTAGATAGTAAATTAGGTGTTTTACAACACCTATCAGATTCCCCACACTTAGACTTTGCTAGTCCTCAGTAAATCAAACAAAACTTATTCAAAAAGATACATACAACTCCGTGTCGTCGAGGCTACGGTCACTTTTAGCATAAATAACAAGCCTTTAAACCCCTAGGTGTCCCTAGTGGACGAGTTATAGTCTTGTGAGGGTTTACTAGAGTTATAGTCCCTAGTGAACTAGTAATAATAGTATCCAATGCGCTAAGAAGACATAGAGATTCTGCACACTAGTCATAAGAAGTTAGACACATAAATGAAACAATCTCATTCTTAAAAGTTGAGAGAGAGATAACCATCCCTTCTCGACTAAAATTCGGGTTCGGGAGTGATCAAAAGTCTCGACTACGCCTCACAAGAAAGGGTTTTATGATATTGCTCTCAATAATAAACAGCTTTTATGGGTCACACATGTGTCAGGTAGGAATGAAGAGAGAATCCCGAGACACGTTGAATGGTAGGAAGGCTTAACCCTCCGAATGTTTTGAAAACCCACATCTTTTATATATTTTTAAAACCCATTTTTCTCGGCGATCTCTTGCAAAGGAAATCAACCATTTAACGAAGGTGGGAATATGCTTACTTACCTCAATTATCCGTTCGACGCAGCTAGCCAGCACCACTCTCACAAACATCCATAGAAACGTCTTAGGTCTTCTATCTGTCTTCATCTTCGTCTTCTGGTCTTCAACTCTTGATGATAACTCTTGAACCTCGTAGAATCTTGACAATATGATTCTTTCCTCAAATTCCTTGTCGCTTGAAACTTCATTATAGATATTCCTTCTTTCCATTGGCTTTATTGAAAGAATACAAAACTAAAAACAAACTATACAAACCCAAAATATGATACAATGAATTTTTCTTGTCTCTTTTTTTTTTTTTTTTTTTTTTTTGAAATAAGAAATAAAACAAATACAAAGTAAAAATAAAACAAAATAACAAACCTAAAAATTTTCTCTTGTTTTTTTTTTTTTTTTTTTTCTATTTAAGACAAGAGAAAGTAAAATACAAATAAAATAAAAACGTAAGTACAAAGGCCATTGTGTAAGTACTTTACCGCTTGATTCTTCACAACTTATATGTCTTGATATCATAAACTTCTCGAACTCTCATCCTTGATAATTTTCAGTCTTTTTTTTTTTGTATTGTTGCTTGTAAACTTCGAACGTGTTCAACTTTCCTTCAAATTTGTGATGCTCCTCTTGTTGATGATGATGGTGTTTATGGACCATTGGTGTAGAGAGATAAGGTGGATGGTGCTAGCTGCCGAACAAGATTACAAGTGGTATGTAAGTTAGCAATTCGATGTCACCATCATGATTGATAAAAATATCACTCAAGAGATCAAAATAGTGCTTCTATGGTGGGAGGTTGGACGGCTCACCATTCTGCCCGGAATTTACGTACGGTGACACACACTCAAAAAAAAAGCACAAATTTAGACAGGTACAAAGAATTGAAGGTCGGTGCCTCACATTATGTAACATGGGTAGTCTCCACTATAGGGGACCACTACTTTAATACCGAATTCAGTCTGCACCTTATTTGCCACTTGGGCATGGTTAAATCCAACTTTAACTCTCATACAAGTAAGAAACCCGATCATGTTCTCTGTCATCTCTAAGTTCAGTCACTCTTATGAGATTCTCGATGTAATCTTAGCGACATGTATACTATGTGACTCTAAACTAACCACAAGTTGGAGTTTTTTATTCACTATTTACAAAAAATTGAAAATTTTGACTCAAAAAGGCTAAAAACTCTATATGCAAAAGACTCCCCCACACTTAAACTTCACATTGTCCTCAATGTGTAAAACCGAAAATTCTAAATTCTGACGTAACAGCAAATAAAACGCAAAAACTGTACAAATTGGTAAGGAATTTGGAAAAACTCCATTTCACAAAAAGTTGTTCATCTACGTGTTTTCTAAAAAGTGTCAAAAGGGCACAGTGTTTCGATAAACGGTATGACAGTTATGGTCTCTGGAATGAACTACGTGCAGTCTGAATTTTTCGAAAAAGGTATTCATCATAATTCTCTTCTAAGATAGATTCGGACGCAATGAAATTAAACATGGGGATGCAAATATGATATGAAAACTATAAAAATAAATAATAAAAGGACTAAAATACAAAACCTATGGGTTGCCTCCCATTTAGCGCTTGGTTTAAAGTCGTCACCGAGACTCTTTTGTTATCGTCCATATACCAACAATCTGAAAAGTTGAGGATCTTTCCATAGAACTTGTTTTGCAAACACTAGCTTCACACAAATATTAGTACAATAAAGCAAAAGTGAAGCTATGAACTGATAAAAGCTTCCCCACACTTATTCTTGTCCACACATGGAAGTGTATAAAGAATATAGAACAGGACTACCACGGTTTCTTGTTTCAAACCCCTGCATAGTATGAGAATCAGTATCTCTAATGGCGGAAAACGAGAAATAAAGTCATTCAACAATACTCCCGAAGCACATACATTCAAACCAATAAGAGGTAAAGGAGAAGAAACAATAGGCAACGGGTTAGACAAACCTTGCACAATCTCTTTTATCATGGAATCCTCTTCATCCTTGAAAAACTCAAGTGAATTATTTGTTGCGACTGTAACAATAAAACACTAAAAAGAAGATGTGAATAAGTTATAAGTAAAATTGCTGAAATGTAAATAAGCACTCAATGGACAAAGCAAATGAAGATGAGTCACGTGTTCAACACGTTGTCCTTAACACAATAGTTGACCGGTACGCCTCAAGAATGAGTGATGCCTATACCCGTGGTCAAGTTGTATCCGAGGATAAAAGCATCGCATTTGCAAGTATTGTTAGCACTACAATACTTGCCCACTCTTACGAACTCAACAGCAAGGCACAGAAGAAAACTAAAAGACCACATGAGAGGAGAGAGACGAAAAGAAGAGGATAGTAGCTCTTGGACACAAATTGAAATGAAGGTTTCGAGTTTCTTTTATAGTTATAAAAAGAGAGTGCGATAAATGTCAATTGATGGAGAATCAATTCCTTGCGCCATGCAAGGCAATGAAGAATAAAACGGATGAAAATGCCTATAACATTTACTCGAAATTATGTCAATATCTTTTGATTTTGAAAGTAATCAATGTCTAAAAATATGTCGTCATAACTTAATCTGGGCAATAAAAGTATTGCGCCCGGTCGACGCCCCCACATTAATGCAAAATTTGATTTGATTTTCAAAACGTTTTAGGAATTAATTCAAAAGAATTATGACCAAAAAAGATAAGTCTTGGTTAACCCGTCCACGCCTAGGTAGCACGAGCCCGAGCCCTAAGCCCAAGCCTTAGTGGAATCAAAATATTTCGCCCACCTGCTCCACCACATTGTTTTACTAACTATCCATAAAGGAATAGCTATATAGTGGATATCATCTTTAGTTATACCCAATGTGGGAATAAAGGTCCTATTTCATTCACTCATATGAAATGAGTAAGAGCTCTTAGAGACCCAAAGGTTCTAAGTTCCATTCCTACCAAAACCATAAAATCAAAACATTAAAAACTCATTTTCTCCAACAATCCCTACATTAATGAAATACCGATAAAATCGTAAAACTGAGAAATACCACTTAGGCAAAGAGGTGTCCATGAGGTCTTGAACCTTGCTTAGTGAGAAATTGCCGGACTACTTGATGGATGAACGCGATGTCTTGAACTGCCATCGTTTGGTGTAATCCGCGATAATAACCACGCGTGATATCTCTCTAGGCCGTCAAGTTCGTGCCGTTTGTGTCCTTTTGGCCCTCGACAAATCCCGTTTCTCGAGAATGCTCTAGAGAATCGGCTTTATTCTCACAGAAGCGACCCACTTCCATATTCGAGACAGTGAGTTCCATCAAGAGTGTTTTCGCTACACCCCACTTCAATCTTGAATGAAACTATAGAACTCATTAAGACTTAGTTAAAAGTCATCCTCCACATGCAAGTCACACTATCACGTCTACACCATAGGGAAGGGGCAAAGAGAATGAAATTCTCGATAGTGTTTACCTTGACCCGCCACAAATTAGTTGTCTCATTCAAAACCTTGATCTTGGGATCTCCAGTCAAGCAAGGTTGAGTATCCTTCATGGCAAGTTTATTTAATGAGCCTAAGCCCCATCCCCTCGATGCATTATTAACTATCTCCTTGGACAAACCTTTCGTCAAAGGGTCCGCGGGATATTCTCCTTAGACTTTACCCAATCAATTGAAATATCGCCTTTTGAGATTAGTTTTTGAGGGTATTATGTCTTTTAATGCATGATACTTTACATTATAGTAGTCTGTTTTTAGCCTTAGCTATAGCAAAAGTGCCTGATTATCACAATGTATAATATAGCCGGCACAGGCCTATGCGAGAGGAATGTCTTCTAAAAAGCATCTTAGCCAAGCTGGCTTCCTCTCCTCGCTTTATCTAACGAATAAACTGATTCCATAAAGGATCGAGCCATGCAGTGTCCACATTTGGAACTCTTCCAGAAACAACCCCACGCTAGAGAGTGAAAATATATCCACTCGTAGACTTAGTCTCCTCTGAGTCGATATCCAGTTTGCATCACAAAATCCCTCAAGGGCAGGTACCCTTCATAATTTAAACAAAAGGTCAAAGTGTATTTCAAATACCTAAACACTCTAAAAGTGCATCAGTTGTTTCCGCCCGGATTACAAGTATACCTACTTAACCTACTCAAAGATAAGCTATGTCCTGCCTAGTATACCATCAAATACACGGACTTCCTATAACTGTGAGTATTCAAGTTGTGACACTCCATTACCCTTATTCTTTTTGAGGTTGCAACAAGGATCATACGGGAGTAAAAGGAGTTTACAATCAAAATGATTGAATTTTCTAAGTACTGCATTCAACATAATGAGATTGACTAAGACTATAACCGTTAGAATTTCTTCTAATTTTCATCCCTAAGATTACATCTCAAGGGCCTAAGTCTTTCATGTCAAAGTTCTCATTTAGCATGCTCTTAGTGGAATTAATTACATCCATGTTTGTACCAAGTATAAGCATATCATCAACATACAAGCATACAATCACACATGGGCATCATTCACAAGTTTAGTATAGACACACTTGTCGATTCATTGATTTTAAAACCACTAGAAAACATTACATGATCAAATTTTTTCATGCCATTGTTTAGGTGCTTGTTTCAATCCATACAAAGATTTTTTCGGTTTACAAACTTTGTTTTCAAATTTTCACTACAAAGCCCTCAGTGTTGTTCCATGTAAATTTCTTCATCTAATTCACCATTTAGAAAAGTCGTTTTTACATCCATTTGATGTATCTCTAGGTTATGAACCTTGGTATAGCAATTAACATCCTAATGGAAGTACTCGTAACGGTGAGTAAGTATCAAAGAAATCTACACCTTCCCCGTTGTTTATAGCCTTTAGCTAATAACCTAGCCTTGTATTTTGAACAGTCCCATCTATGTTACGTTTCTCCCGAAGATCCATCTACATCCTATGGCCTTGCACCCTGGAGGTAAATCTACCAGCTCCCACGTATCATTTTCTTTGATGGATTCCATCTCACTAACATATGACTCTTTCCACCATGGAGCTTCAGAAAGTCATGGTTCTATAAGTCCGAGGATCAAATGCTAGTGTTACGAAGTCGGGTCCAAAGGAGGTTTTGGTTCTAGCCCTTTACTTCTCCTAGGCTCACTTCTACTTCGACTTCCTCTAAAGGTAAAGTCCGATGGTCAAGGACATCTAGGGATCAAGGCCTCTCTTACGAGAGTCGATTTCAAAGAAAAACATTTTCAAAGAACACAAAGATCCCCAGATTCCATAATAGTATTCAAGCACCAATTTCAAATATCGTAACTCACAACCATAAATCTATATGCAGGAGTATGCTCAGATACCCTATGAAGACACAGTCAACAGTTTTGGGTCCTATCTTGGTTGCTTTAGGTTTAGGGATCTCAACCTTAGCCAAACACCCCCACACTTTGAAGTATGCAAAGAAGGTTGTCTACCTTTCCACAATTCATATGGAGTTTTATCCGATCCTTTAAAGGGTACTCTATTCAGATATAGCAAAGCCGAGAGGATAGCTTCCCCCCACAAGTTCGAAGGTAATCCCGAACTAATTAACATGGCATTCATCATATCCTTAAGGGTACGGTTATTACGTTCCACTACACCATTAGACCGAGGTGAATAAGGAGGTAACCTCGTGTATTATGCCATGTTCTACATGTAAATCTCCTATCTAACTCGTACTCACCACCACGATCGACCTAATGTTTTAATGGTAGCATTCAATTGGTTTTCAACTTCTAGTTTATACATTTTAAAGGCTTCTAAGGCATCATCCTTCACTCTAAGCAAATATATATGACAATACTCGTATTACTGCCTATAAAAGTAACAAACTATTTCTTACCACCTCTAGTTTGAACCGATTTCATGTCAACTAGGTCCGAAAGTGAATTAATTCTAAGGGTTTAGAATTTCTATGAACTTTTTTGCTAAAAGGTTTTCTAGCATACTTTGATTCTACGCATATTTCACATTTGTGTTCCTTTTCCAAACTAAATTTGGGTATCAACCTTTACATTAGCCGCTTTATGCATTGACTTATAATTTACATGTCCAAGTCTACCATGCCAAACATTCAAAGACTCACAAACATAGCAGAAGAATCATTCTTATTCATTACAAAAACAGTAGTTTACATTAGCTTATACGGACCCTCGCCTTATAACCCCGCCCCCACATAATCCTTACCCTTTAGTTACAACACATTTCCCGCATTCTATTACAATTTTAAATCCCTTATCATCTAAAACACCACAAGAAACAAGATTTTTGGCAGATGTCCTAACATGAAGAACTTCATTCAATGTGAGAGTTTTGCCGTGGGTTAGCTTGAGCCCAACTTTGCCTTTTCCTACAAATCAAGTACTACAGATGAGTTACCCATATAGAGTTTTCTCCTTCCCCTACCTTATTATAGAGGTGAACATCTCTTTCCAGAGATGTTTGGTAGCCCCGTAGTCTACCCACCAATCTCTCACATTTGTTACCAAATTAACTTCGTACACGTACTCAGAAAATTCATCTTTGTTGTTTTCAACCAAATTAGCATTATTTTTCTCTTTTTAAGGTCCTTACGGTTTCTCAAAGAACCGCCATATGGCCAGGGATTTCCAAGCATAGCAATCACCCTTAATTTTATTAATGCTAGATTTGGGTTTCAAACATACCTTTCTTTGCCCGGAGGTTTCTGGAGTTGTTTCTGTTCTTATCAAGATTGGAACCTTTGTGTTCGGCCACATGAGCTTGTTTGACATGTCCTCGTGTAAGATACATTTTTGTCCTTGGAGCACAACAATCTCTTCAACTTGAATCTTCTTACCCAAATCAACCATGCTGACTTCACCAGCTTCATGTCTCGCCTTCTTCTTTGTACTTGCGTGAAGAAGGCAATTTCTCAATGACAAAGCAGACATTTGAAAAGTTTCATCAATCATCATACCTTCCGCAAGAATTTGATTGATAATTTGGTCGGAATTCAAGGAATTGATCAACTACAAGCATTTGTCATTCGACATTTTGTATTCCATGAACTTAGCTACCAAAAATTTCTTACTACTCAAATAGCTTTCACTGGGTATTTTGCCTCTAAGCAGCCCATAAATCAAAAGCATTAAAGTTCTCTTTGCAATATAGAAGTCATACATAACATCTTCTAAACAATTTCTGAGAATATGATTTTTGGCCATATAGTTCGCCTAACCCAATCCTCCAACTCAAGTTCACGTCCCATATCCTTCATACCCTCATCAAAAGGAACCAAAACATAATGATCCAACTCATGATAACTTCCGTAAAAATAACATCTTCGATTGCCATCTTTGAAGTCTTTCCCATTGAACCTCAGGCCTTCAACACGCTCACTTCATTGTTCACATAAAAAAGAACTATTGTGTTAAGAATGTTGCGACTGTAATAATAAAAACACTAAAAAGAAGATGTGAATAAGTTATAAGTAAAATTGTCAAATGTAAATAAGCACTCAAATGGACAAAGAAACAAAGATGCAGTCACGTGGTCCAACACGCCGTCCTTAACACAATAGTTGACTGTACGCTCAAGAATGAGTGATGCCTATACCCCGTGGTCAAGTTGTATCCAGGATAAATTGTCCTGCTGTGTATTGTTAGACTACAATACTTCTGCCCACTCTTACGAACTCAACAAAGAAGGGGCACAAAAGAAACTAAAAGACTACACAGAGGGAGAGAGACTAAAAGAAGAGATAGTAGCTCTTCCGGACACAAATTGAAATGAAGGTTTCAGTTTTTGCAGTAAGAAGAGAGCGCCGATAAATGTCAATCGATGGAGAATCAATTCCTCGCGCCATGCAAGGCAATGAAGAATAAAACTTTACGTAAAACAACATAACATTTATCGAAATTATGTCAATATCTTTGATTTTTGGAAAGTAATCAATGTCGAAATATGTCGTCATAACTCAAACCGGGTAATAAAGTATCACGCCCGGTCGACGCCCCCACATTAACGCAAATTTGATTTGATTTTCAAAACGCTTTAGGAATTAATTCAAAAGAATTATGACCAAAAAGATAAGTCTTCGTTAACCCATCACGCCAAGAGCACGAGCTCCGAGCTCCTAAGCCCAAGCCTTAGTGGAATCAAAAATATTTCGCCCACCTGCTCCACCCACATTGTTTTACTAACTATCCATAAAGGAATAGCTATATAGTGGATATCATCTTTTAGTTATACCCAATGTGGGACTAAAGGTCCTATTTCATTCACTCATATGAAAATGAGTAAGAGCTCTAGAGACCCAAAGGTTCTAAGTTCCATTCCTACCAAAACCATAAAATCAAAACATTAAAAACTCATTTTCTCCAACATTATTCACCTCTTTTATATCATGGTCCTCTATCAAACCTTGCAACCACTTGGGTCCGCTTTCGCCAGAACTAAAGTCTCGACATAAACATCATCATTACAATCCTTTGCAAGCTCAATTGGTCTTCCACAATATTGGTCATAACCGCCTCATTCTCAAATATACTCCTCCTTGTAGTAAGGCACATATATACTCTTTTTATGGATGAAATATTGTCCATAAGGAAATTCTTTTAGAACACTTTGCGCTCATCCTCAAGCCTCTACCTTTTGAATAGGTTCTCGATCGCTATAAAGATCAATGCTTGAGTAAGCTTACACTAGTGTCATCACATTCCTCTTTCAACTTCACCTTGATCGCAAAAAGACTCATTGTACACTCCTGTGGATGTCACCATAAATTGGTTCAAACGATGTATTTTCATAATAATCATCATCACTATCATAGTCAACATAACATTGTTCGTTGCTGAATTTAGTGCTGCTAATCTCTAACTCATCCTTTTGAATAGGTGAATGATCATTATTACGATCAAGAGTTGAGTTAACTACACAAATATCAACAAAAGTCCCAAAGGTTCCCTTTTCAAATATAATTATTCATTTCCTCCTTGTATTCTTCAATGCCTTGTCTTAAAGTGGAAACACCTTTTGAAGCCTTTGTTGATCCATCCAAATTTTGAAAATAGTGTTCCATTTGTTGGTAAAGCTCATTCGACAAAGAAAAAGTAGAGATTACTTACTTGCATTGTTAGGCCAATTATAATCCCTTTGAATGGGTGGATGATCATAACTACGATCGTAAATTGGTCCAAACATACTATGAGCACATTCCTCGATGAAAATGGTTCCACGCTTGGTTGTCCACAAACTGACTCCATGATGTCCATAAATTGTTGCATTTCATCTACCAAACTAGAGGATATATGAATAGGAATACAACTAGTCTCCCCTCCTTGTGGTTGCTCACTTACATACCCACCATAAGAAGGTTGGAATGTATGAGAACAACTAAAAGGGTACGTGGAGTATTGATCATAACCAAAGGATTGATTTTGATTGTACTCTACAAGGGTGATAGTTTTCATGTTGTTGAGGTTGGAAAGCCAGATTGATTGCTCCAATATGTCTCATTCATATAACCTGGCACTAAACGAGATTCTCAAAACTCTAAGAAACCAAAAGAATAAGAAAGTAAAACAAGCCTAAAAACAAAAATAAGAAACCAAAAACAATTAGCAACCGCTGCCGCAACGCGGCTAAAATTTGACCAAAGTTGTCACTCCTAACACAAATATAATTACACTTTCTTACTACTAAAAATATAAATATAGCAAGGGCAAGAAAGGATCGATCCCACAAGAGAGGTGTAGGTTGTCAAATTGTTATGGTTTCCTATATAAAACACCGAGGATTTTCTGATTTAAACTTTAAATAAACAAAAGCAAAGCAAACAAAGCAGCAAATCAAGGATGTGAAAATATTGATAAAGGTTTCATCTTCAATTGTAAATAAGTTTATGAATGTATGAATAGAATTCGGTATTTAATCTCGCTATCATCAAAAGCCATAGAATACCTTATTGCAAGAATACTCGTAAATTTCCAAAGTTATCGACACACACATTGAGCCGCGTGATGTGAATTCTACCTAAAGAATAACCTAACGCCTTGCGCTAATCAAGTTCAATTCCTAGAGCATTAAGTTTGTGAAATAAGCTAATCAATGCAATTGAAATATCACAAGTAAAACAATTCGAACAAAGGTCAATTTCTACATATGATCACGCAGGATGTATCACTACAACCTAGAATCATATCATGCTACTCCGTATTCAAGGTTATCGCACGAAAAACCCTAAATAGCTATAGATATGGATGAGTTCAATCAATTCTAGACTCGACTAAACAAACATTCAATCATATTGCAATACATCAATCATGCAATTATTATAACCCGTGAGAAATCAAACGATAATATTGAGAGAAAACTAATTCATAAAAATCATAACTTGGTTGCAAAATCCAACTACATCTTCAACCAATAATAAAACTTAGTTACTCATGGGTATGTGGAGTTCATAGCAAGAAGAAAGAGAAACCTATCATGTTTCTAAACCCTAGAACCAAAAGTATGAGTTTTCCCTCATGGCGATATATCTCTAGGTTTGAGAAAGACTTTTCTATTTATATGTTTCTCCCCTTCCAAAAGGATACTTTTTCCAAATTTATAGGTTTTTCAAAACCCATCTCCAAGGGTCCATCAAGCCCATGTGAAATTATGTCCAAAAACCGAAATCGATTATGGTTTTAATTGGCCGGAATAGTCAGCCGAAAGCGCTTCAGGTGACTGCAAAGTCAACCTTGTCATCGTGGCCAACGGTCGGATTTCCATAACTAGTCATCTTGCAATGCACCTTGGCCACACCGAGTTAGGGAGAAGCGGTGAGTCATCAGAGCTTGAGTGAGAGTTAGATGTGCACAAATCGGGACCGAATGAGCCGAAGTCGTTTTGGCATTTGCATGCTGATTGCAGTGTTGACTCGTGATGGTGCATCACTGGCACTTCCAACTGTACCCAAAATGGTCGCTCTTTTGTTGACCAATCTTCCTTTCCCCGCAATTCAACTTCATTGTTTGCCCAGTCATTGCACTAACAACACCAAGATTCACCTCGCACCTCCAATCCTCATTTATCACAATACGACACTCCACCAAAACCTCATTCCTAAGACACATTCATTCAATCCCTCCCGGCAAGCACACATATAATCGCAAATAGCCCATATCTCCGCACCGTAGCTTGGCCAAACATCGAATAATACCAATCCACCCCCCGCATTGCCATCGCATCATAACCCTAACTGGGAATCAAGCCTGAGCCGCTGCTCACTCATTCATTATCGCATCACAAGCTTCTCCCTTGCACCGCCATCACCTCTCAAGCTCCATTTCAGACCGCTTCACCCAATAATATCAATTCCGCCTTCTCTACAAAGACTAACTCAGGGTCATCTCAAAGATACACTCGATTTAGATCAACCCTGGCTTTCAGCCAAGCCATTCAATACCCCGAGCTCCTCCTCCAAAGAACACCACCCATGCACTCCATTCAAACATTTCATCATAACCACTTCTTAACCAACACAAAATCACCATCTTCACTACCTTGTCATATTCTCAATCCAAGACTTCGCAACAAAATCCCAACAAAGACCACCTTCATCCGTGTGAGATCATCACCCGCCACCTGCAGCTATTACCACCACTTGAATCGCAGCTTCTTTCTTTCAGCTCCTGGCACACAAAACCACCTGAAACAAGATTGCTCCATTCCTAGCCGCTTCATTGCAGCCAACAACACTTCAGAGACTGCAAAACCACCTGAACCTTCAGCTCACTTCTGGGTTGTAAAGATTCATCCATTTGCAACAGAAACTCATTTCTCCTCATCCTCAGACTCAAATTCCTCACAACCATTTATCCTCCCGAGTTCAACATCTCACCATGTAACTAACAACAACAGCCAAGCGTAATCTTCTTCATTTCATTCTCGTAATCGAAATCACACAAACCCATCTAATCTCCTTAATCAAACCCAACCGCCAAATGAGAACACCAAAACCCGATACTCAACCACCAATTTCATTCTCACTTTCGATTCGGTCTGTTCGTGATTCAACAACAAAGAACACCCACTCTTCAAATCACTCCACAACCCTTATTAATCCACCAGCACCATTCAACAACAGCAAAAGTTCTTCCATTTCAGATCCACCACAAGCCATGCCTCGGATTCAAAACCCTAGTCTTCTTCTCAAATTCCACCGCAGATGAACCTAATTCTCAAATAACTTAATACAAGCAAAGATCAAATATGTGAGTACTACTCACCACTTTCTCCAACAATTCCTCAATCGAACGCCATAGCCACCGATTTATTTCTCAATATCGTCCAGTGAAAGAATGAATGAAAGACGCTTCTCGATTTCCTGTGGTATGTAAACAGGTCGCTTGCTCAACACCCTATTACCTTGATAAGGGATAACCATTCGCCTCCCTTAACCTCACTGACCTCATTTAGCACTCCTCCAAATAGAGTTGCCACTTAACTTGACTCGGGCTCCGTGATAGTGTTCTCCCATGAAATGATAATTTTGCCCTTTTTCAAATTGGGTGATTTCTCCATCTTTCGTCCGTGCGACTCAGAGTACCCACAACTCAAAACACGCGTAAAATACATAATTCACTGTAAAAATAAAGAAAGAAAGCGTAACTACTAGATAGTAAATTAGGTGTTTTACAACACCTATCAAGTGGGTATATCTCTAAAGAAACCCTCACGAGACTATAACTCATCCACTAGGGACACTCTAGGTTTCAAAGGCTTGTTATTTATGCTAAAAGTGACCGTAGCCTCGACGACACTGAAAGTAAGTTTGTATGTTTTAGTTTTTGATTGATTTGGGCAGAGGACTAGCAAAGTCTAAGTGTGGGGAATTTGATAAAGTAAATAAACACCTTGATATTTATCTATATTGTTTATGCTTTCATGAGTTTTCTTGTAAATTGTGTATCTTATGTGTGGTTTTGAGTTTTATAGGTGTTTTCTTTCATTAGAGCAAAAGAAGGAGAAAACGCCCATTTGGAGCGAAAAGGGCGAGAAGATCAATCTACCAGCGAGTGATACTTGGAACCAGACTAAGGCACGCGAAAAGGAGGTGAAGAATGAACTGTCAGTCTCCTAGAACTGAGAATTAGGTTGCCAGTGATCTAAACCGATAAGCGAAACAACTTCATGGTATCCCTTATCCGAGTCCGGGTGCCAATGTCAATCTAACTGCTATTACCCGATACCCGCATCCAGAAACCATCTCTTCCATGTTGGTCGTGGCATTTATTTGTCCGAGAGATGGAAATGAGAGATGGCCGCATTTTGAATTGAGAGAGGAAACAATTTGAGTTTGAAATAAGAGATCACGGGGGTTTGAGCCGCTATCAATATCATGGCGGCGAAGAATTTGAGGAGATGAATCACAGTGGTAATTAGGTCAAGGAATTGGAGAATGATAAAGACTCGTATGGTACCTGATGATGTTGGTGGTGGCTCAGTATGAAAGTTCGGGGGTGAATGGAGTCAAAACCGGCAGTGGTAGTGGCTCGTGGATTGTTTACAAGGGTAGCATTGATATTTCACAAGCTAGTGACAAGGTGGTGATAGTACCGGTGGAGTTGAATTGTTTGTGGTTGTAATCGATGTTACAACAACTGAATGGTCTTGCTTGAGCCAGGCTGAATGTGTGTATGGGAAGAAGTCGTGAGATTGCCTGGTCCGTAAGTGAGTTGCATGATTGAATTTAATGGAGATGCTGCAGTGTACACAAGAAGAGGCGCACTGTGACCGGGCAGTGGAGTTGTTATTTGAAAAAGGAACAAGTGGTGCAGCCGAAAGATGTCAAGTCAGGAAGCTTGGGATGGCTGAGCTAGAATCGGGAATTACAATGAAATGTTGTCAGCCGCTGAAGTCCTAGATCAAGGAGGAACAAGAAAAGAGAAACTCAAATGCGGGTTATGGATTTGGCTCGAGATGGACTCGTGGGAATGAATTACACCGCAACCTGCACTAGTGGTGTTATCTCGTTGTTGGCAAGCCTCAGAAAGCGAGTCCACGGCGAGCTGTGTATGAGTAACAAGGAGATGGCATGGAGGTGAGGCCTTGATGGTCATATTACAAGGATTCACAGTTGATCTAAAATGCTGATTAAGGGAGTTCTCAAGGGTCATGAGGCATTGCAGAAGAGGTGTTCGCTGTTATGGTGTTGAATGCATGCAATTGAGGCCACATCGTTGATTGCAGTCATCTCAAGTATGTGATGGAACCGTGTGTTTAAGTATGAATTAGCAAAAAGACCGTGGAAGGGTTTGATGTTGCAAAGGAATCGCAGTTTTGCATGAAAGAATGAGAGCAGAATGACAGCTGAAATTTAATCATGTTACAAAAATAAGGTCGTGTTGAAACGGATGAACTGAGATGGGTACTTGCCGACAGCTGAGGCTGAATCGCTTAATGAAGTTTAATTTCGCTATTGGTATTCCTACCTACGGTGGTTGTGTTTATACAGGAGTATGATATTGTAAATTGAGCGTGAGTCGCGAATCGAAATGGCAGTGACTAGTACAGCAGGGTCCAGATGGTCTTAATGCCGGAATTGAACTCAATTGCAGCATCGGTTTGAGTTATGGCTAAAGTGAAGAAGCTGATGTTGAATCGAGTGAATGGAAGAGCCAAGATGGATGCTGTGTTATGCACACGTAAGACGGCTGGCCAAGGACTTATTAAGCACAACCTCGGTGCAAGCACACCGAGCATGTGCAATGGCTCGAGCCAAGACACCTCACCAATCAAAGCAAGTCGATCATCGACTCACACTGACTTCGGTGATTGACCTGAGTCTTGACTCGCTTCTTGACTCCGATTTGACTCGGCCTGACTTTGACCGCAGCCGATCTGCTGATCGGTGACTCAGCGACTTTGCTGGCCACTCCGAAGCTACTTTCCGGCCACTTCTCCACCAATTTCTACTATAATACTAGTTTCTCCACGACATATTTTTCTATATGGGTTTCTCTACTTATGGGCTTGGTGGATTTTCATCTAATGGACTTCTGAAGACTAGACCTAGTTTTGGAACAAGAGGAGCTAAAAAAAGAAGACTTCTACAATTTTGGAAGGGATGCTTATTCTTGGAGTTTGGGAGAGAGCCGCTTGTTTTACATTACAAGGGCTTTGTTTTTTGTTCATCTTCTTCTTTATTCAATTCATATTTTTGTGATGAACCCATAGCTATGAGAGTAGCTAAATTCTATATTATTGGTTAAGGATGTAGTCCTATTTCTAAAACTTGTGTTTGATTTATGTATTAGTTTTCTCTTGATTATCGCTCACATCTCTTAATGCTTTTATATCACATGATTGATGTATTGTGATAGGATTAGATGTTTGTTTAGTTGTGTGGCCAATCAATTCAACTTGGCATCCTTTTTCCATAGCTATTTTAGGTTTTTCATCGAGCGATAACCCGAATATAAGGTAGCATAATATGTTTACGGCTTATAAGGAGCGATACACCTCGCAATCATATGAGTCTTGACCATCATTCAATTGTTATGCGTAATGTATGACAATTGCATTGATTAGAATTTTTCTCAAACTTAATGCTCCTAGGAATTGAACTTAATTAGGCGTAAGGCGTTAGTTATTCTTTTTTTTTTAGGTAGAATTCACATACGCAGCCTCTAATGTGTGTGTCACGAACTTAGAAATTAATAGATTATCTTGCCTTCGATTCTCTGTGCTTTTGATAATTTAAGAGATTAAATCGTAATTTAATCATATATGCAAGCACATGTCTAAGATCAAGATGAATTTCCCTTGGACCAATATCTCTCTCTATTGATTACCACAATTTATTTTGCTTTTGATTTACTTTTATTGTTTACATAAAATCAAATCCCCAATCGTTACTTTAAGAAATTGAATACATAATAACTACAATCGCCTCTGAAAAAAAAAAAACTCTTCTTATCATATACTTTAGGAAAGTGAAATTATTTTTGACGACATGCAAATGAATGCTGAGCTTCCTCGCCTTGTCAGTGAAAAGTTTAGCCGCTAACACCTCAATAAAGCTCTATGCTCAACTCAAAGGAAGGTGACATGCCTTGCAAAATACTAGACGATAAGGTGACATTCCACGGGTGTCTTAAACGCAAAGACGATAAGCCCATAAGGCATCAAGAGTCTCGACGACCCGCCTTTCCATTGGGATTAACTGCTTCTCTGAATACGCTTTAATTTCCCATTGTAGACATGTACCACTCACTAGTATGGGTGATATGTATCTACTTGTGGGTAATACCATATTGTTTCATTAAAAGAAAATGGTCCATTACAAAAGGTGAACCTCCATCACTAATTATAGTCATGCTGCATCAAAACGTGTAAGTATGTTCTTTCAAAAATTGGACTCATGACTCCCGTCATTTGTTTTACATGCACTCGGGTTTTTTAACCTAAACAGCCTAACCGTTTGATTTCCTATCCTCTTACTAGCTTGTAGACTTTATTCTATTGATAGCTGAAATTTGCAATTTTGTTGAGTTAATGTTGAGAGACTCCTCTAAACTTAAGATTTTCTTATCCAATCGATTCTCAACCGAGTTGGTCCTCAAGTGACTTTAGCATAGTAAAAACCTAGGGAGCATTAGAATTACTAAATGACCTTGATTATGGCCTTAGACCACGAAAGGTCAAGATGGTTTCTCCAACCGTGGATTATAGGTTTCGAATATGGGTCAAAACTTATGGGCTTATAAATCTAGTGTTATTATAGAGATACTGCTTATTCTTCATTATTCTCGCCTTCCCAAAAAGGCTCCACTCTACCACTAGTCCGACCCACTTCTAAAGCTTCTAACCTTTGCCATAAAGCAGAATTTCGCATCCGATTCAAAGCTTTCTACCCTATTAACGCTTTCCTCTGCCTAGAAGAATTTTCTCGAGGTCCCCTTGGTTATTTTCCCATTGTTGGGTATTTTCGATTTCATGCAAATATGTCATCGCATCATCAATCAACTTAGCTTTTCAAACCCACCCGCATACACATTCTACCGTGGTTGTAGTGATAATCTAAAACCTCATAAAGGATCCGAACTAACCTAACCTTTTCTAAAACCATGATGAAGATATCGGTAGTAGATTATTTGAACCTTTCCAGACACTTCCATACAAAGATTCTCCTCTCGTTGAGAAAAAACGTGCAAATTTGCGTCCTAATACACGAGTATGTTTGTGCCTAAGGAAAACTTGTTTAAAAAGGCGTATTTAAGTTGTTCATATGTTTCAATTGAACCAAGTCAAACCATATAGCCACGATTTAGCTTTATCATTCAAGGAAAAGGTAATAACCTAAGTTTCAAAGCATCATCATCAAGGTTTCTAATCTTAAGGTACTAGAAATTTCAAAGTCCCTAACATGGAAATAGGGTTTTCATTTTTCCTAAGAAGACCTGGAGCATGCATAAGGTCCTGTGCTTTAAGTTCATAATTTGCTTCCATTTCAAATTAACTCCGATACACGAGGGACGAGTAGTCCTAGCTCTGCCCAACAAAGCTTTGCAAAGTTGCCATTTTCGGCACTATCGAAATATTAGGATTATCTCAAACGGGACGCTCAAAAACCACTCTTCAAAAATCGGATTTTCTAAATTGAGGTAATCGAGACGCTAGAACTTACTAGGTTTCTCTTTAATAAATCACCTTGCCGCGCTTTTTTACGCTCGGTGCATGCAAAAGAATAGGAAGGATTCTATGCATCAAACAAGGCCGACTCAACCAAATAAAAACTTATTGATTTCTAGCAAACAAAAAGCATGATGGCTCCACTCCTAGATTGTTTTAGACCAGCCTTCTACTCTTCCAAAAGGCAACTAGGTACATTTTAGCAAACCTCGTAGGACGATCCGAATAAAGTAAGTCAAGATAAGTAGGGAGAAGCCTCGTGGAGTTTTGATAACCCCACCCTATGTGGCAACGCTTTCCTCGCGTCATATGCGCCCAACGACTTCAAAGAATTTCCTTGAAATTTGAGCTAGGCTAACAAAATACCAATACGATCTGAACGACTTTCCTATAAGCCTACCTTATTGGTCTCGCTTAGTCAAAATTTTAAGGCTTAGGTTCGCGTAGGGTTACGTGTTCCTAAGGCAAGAAGAGATCTGATGAAACCAACCCTTATCTTGTATAGCCAGGCCTCATTTCTTACTAGAAAATAAATGTTCGTATTCAACTCTCAAAATATAAGCATACGAAGGAAGACAAGAATCACTGGACAGGGATCTGTGAGTGTTCGTAATCTTACCTCGGCTCTGCATTTGGGATGAATTAGTCAGGCCTGCCACTGACCTAGTGTCGGGCAGGTACGAACCCAAGGTGCCGAGACAACATCGTAATTGTCCTCCTTCTCTGCAAACAGTTTATATTTAAGGAACCCATCCGGTAGGGCTTTAAAAAAAACGCCCCGAAAGTTCAAAAGTCCAAAGTGTCCAAAAAGAAAGGAAAAAATTACAAAAATAATAAACCCTAATACGTTTTTTTTTTTTTTAATAAAACAAACCCAAAATAAAATTGTCTTCTTTTCCGCTTCTTTTGCTTTAATCTTTAGCTCCAAGTCTTTATAAATCATCAAACTCCTTGGCTCAATTTTTTTATGGTCCGTAACTCCAGACAAAAGATAAATACCCAAAACGAAAAAAAGAACAAAAACTAAAAAAATTTAAAACCCTAAAAACAAGTCTATTTAAGGCGCCAAAAATCGATGTGATTGATAGTGGTAAATAAAGTGATTCGATTCTAACTTGTGAAGGATTTTTTAGACTCAAATAAAACTAGAAAACTCAAAATAAGTTGATCAAGAGTTTAAAACACCAGACTCAAGATTCCACCAATCTCCAATTTTTTATGTGATTTAATCTAATCAATATTCATGCAATTCCTTTACGTTAAAGTGATTCCTAATTTATTGCCTTCCGTAGATTTTTGGTAACAATTGTAAACACCAAGCATGAAACATCAAGAGTTATAACCAAGCATACCCATCAAACGAATCACAATCATTCAATAAAAATAAATTATTCAATATTAGTTCAATGCAAATAATCATAAAAGAAATTGCAAAAATTAATCAAAGTGAGAATTTACCACATGATAATTGAAAAATGGCTTCCTCTATCGCTCAGCAATGGGGGTTTAGCCTCATATTAATCACTTGCCAAAAATATATCGGGTTTATGGTTCAAAAGTTGATTAAAAGGAAAGAAGACAATAAAAGATGCTTGGCAACCCATGGGCATTACGCTACAAAGAAGTTGTTACAAGGTGAAACTACGTAGAACTGCTAGCACCGTAGGTAACAATCAAGTAAATACTAAGATTGAAGAAACACTCGTCTTTAATGGTCTATTGTTCTTCGTGATTCTTTCTTCTCCGCTCGGTGTATCTTTCTCCGCAACTGACGATTCTTTTCGCTAGCGGGTTCTAAACTTCTCCCAAGGTTACGTAACCCTTCCATGATTCTTAGCAACCTATATATAGCCAACAGGTCCCAAAACTTGATCGAAATCCTTGTTTATCTCCCTTTTTCTTCAACAAAAAGTTACTGGATTTCTTTCCCCGCCAAGCCTCTCACACGTCTATGTACATTCAAATCCCTTCCAAAACTCGATATACACGAATCCTAAGAATATATCTCCTCTTATTTGCACGTATTTTAAATATAACTAAAAAATCCAACGATATCTTCCTTCCTCGCTTTGATTGATTCAAGATTTGATCCTATTTCTTCGAATTTGAGAAACATACCAACTCTCGCTTGGTGGTGACAGACCATATCAATCCAAATCCACGTCAAACTCCGACATAATATCACCCATTGGCCGATATAGAAAACTCAATAGTCCCGTGGGAAACTCCACACCTCTGATTTCTTCTTTGATCCAATCAAACGTATCAGCCCCGTTATGCTCTAGGAAGTCCCACCACCAAAGTTCCGAGATTGAATCTCCTTAAAAACCCGAACAAAACTTCAACCCTAACTGTTCCAGGATGGACAATACCCATTTTCCCGCCTTTGAAGTTTGAATTTGGGAAGAAAGGGCGCCACCTATCCTCCTGGGATAGGTGCCGATAGCATCCGTCCCGGGGTGTCCTTGAGGGTGCTCTTAGTAATTTGGGTACCCTTATCCATAGTGGGGGTCCGAATAGCAAGTGTCCTCCTGGGCGCTTTTACCAACTTCTGAGCGATTTTTCCAAAATGTTTATCACAAAAATACCTACACACACATAAACACAATAATAAGTACAAAAATGAGCACTATCAATATATAGAATCGAGACAAATTGGGGACACAAAATGTGTGTCTATCAAGAACTGGAAATGATCAAATCTAGATTGAGAAGGGTCTTAACCTAATTTTTGTGTTGGCTATCGGTATGCTTTATGGTAATGAAGATGAAATGAAGAAGTTTCTATGGCCAAACCTACTGTGCATCGGGATTTGACAACAACATCCGTAGAATTCAAGGAGTTTATTCACGTCCGAGATCGATCGAAACCGATTTGTTCTAACATGGAACGAGAATAGATGTCGGGCATGTCGGGTAGATTTGTGGTCCAGAATCGATGATGCTGAAACAGATTGGAGCTAGTGGTGATTGGTGCAGTGGTGATGGTTTGCAACGGGGTCTCTAATTGTGTATGGGTCCTGCATCAAGTTTGGGTCTTAATGGAGGCTCGAACGGGAGAAACAGATTGCAAAATGATGTGATGTTTGTAGTAGTGGTGTCTATATAGAGGAATCATCAATTTGATGAGGTGCTATAAATAAGTGGAGTTTGTTGTTGGAATATGTCCGAAAGTGGGTCTAATTGATTTCGCTTGAAGCTTTGAATTCTCGAACTCTGACGATGAATGACGGGTGCTGAGCCAAGAAGGAGTTGGGCCGTGGCTAGTTTTTGAACTCGTGGTTGGTATTGAACCGAGATATTGGTGGTTGTTGTTATCTGCCCAAACAGCAAACACGAGCAGATGAGCCAATGGGGTTAGGTGCAATGGGAGTCGATAACTCAAGAAGAAATGGTCCGCTATGGATCGGGCCGAACAAGAAGTTGGGTCCGAGTTGAGCCAGCAAGACCTATATATTTCTCACTATTAACACATATAGAGGATACACCAGAATCGTGGGGGAAGCAATTAGGTTTAGCTCCATTTCATTTGATTGATTTTCATATGTTGAGTTTATTCATCTCTATATTATTTTGATGGATTTGAGCAAAAACCATGTCTAGCTAAATCTATTGTTAGTGAAGGATGAACTTGTAGGGTTTATTTACTTTATGTTCTAAAACAAGGGTTTCTACCAACTTTGAGCTTAATGTTATTTGTTTGAGTTTCTACAATGATTTATCGTTCTATTCAATTTCTCATATTCTATGCCATGTATAGTCTATTGTTAGGTTGATAGAAATACTCACTGAACCTTGTTATTGATTGTTTTATGAATATCCGAAGACTATGTATGCCATGTATACTTAGTAATAGGGATTTCTACCTTAGGTTGAGAACAAGAAATCTTTTATGATAATAACGAAATATCTTACGTGTGTTAGTAGCTAGGGTTTGCTACTCATGCACGGAAAGTAAACTCGAGACCTTGTGATAGAATATAAGTAAAAATATTTGCAATGGATTCAAACCCTAATATTTCCATATGCTTGATTACAAATCTCATAAATCTATTTTATTTCATTCTTTAGTACTCTTTAGTAAAAGAAATCAAATCTTCCTTCCTCAAATATTCTTGACTTGAAAGTTACTAGTATTGATTGGAAAGGAGTTTAACCTCTCGTGGGAACGATCCCTATTGACCACTATTCATATAGTGCACCGTATACTCATGCGTTAATTAAAGTTGGCGACTGACGCATTAAGTTTTTTGGCGCCACTACGGGGAGTGGTTGCAAACCTCTCTAGTTGATATTTAGACTTTCTAGTCAATAGTGTTGACGAATTTTCGTGTAGTTATTTCTTTGTTTTTAGTTTTTCTTTATATTTTGTTAGTTCTCTTTGCTGATTTGGTTTGACTCTTATATGTACCATTATTAGTTTGTTTGTACTGCGGCATAGGAATTGGTAACGATCTCAAAGAGAGTAAGTATTGATTTTACTTGCAAATCTTAAGAAGGTAAGTACATTCAACTCTTTGCTTCAGGTTAGTGTATGCTAGATTTTCCGGCTGGTTGGGATAGAAATAAACTTGCTCCATTATTTATGGTCGAACTGACGAGAGGGTGATAACTCCTGAAGTGTAAGAGTTTGAGAGACTATATGTATCCAACTAGAGTCTCTCAACCTTCGCGCATTGTTTTGCCCGCTACTACAAAGAAAACTTATGAGATTAGACAAATACCTTCGTGCTCTTCCTAACTTTTTATGGTAAGGAGAATGAAAATCCTTACTATCACATTGTGAGACTTTGAAGAATTGTGTGGTACTTAAATTAAGAATTTGTCCGATTGAATACCTTAAACTTAGGTTGTCCCTTTCTCAATAAAGAATAAGGCAAAATCTTGCTGATGCATTGGCTCCTTCACGCTTAGACTTGGGAATACATGACAAAACTATTTTTGAACAAATTTTTCCCTTTAGGCATAAGATTTCGCCATCCGTCAAAATCGAATAGTTTTAAAGACAGACAGTGAGAATCTCTCTCGTGACTACTTAGAGAGATTCCATGATCTTTGTCAGCAGTTGTCCACACCATGGATTTGATACTCCTAGGCTTACGTTGATTTTTTTACGAAGGATTAGATCATAAACTATGACTACTTGTGAGAGTCACTTTGTGGCCGGTAATTTTCGTGATAAAAGTGTCAAGAGGGTTACGATTCTGCAAGAGGTAGCCGAAAAACCCAAGAGTGGGATGCTATGAACCAAGAAGGTCAATTGCTAATAGCAAAGGAGCGCATGTGAGTTGATATTCAATCTGACTCGACGCTAAAATAGCTTCTTTGACAAGAAGGTCAATCGCTAGAACATAGTTCTAAAGCTAAGCCTTTGTCGAGTCACTGACCATACCTTTTATGACGATGGTAGTGAGCAAGTCAATGCCTCTATCAAGATAATCGCCATAACATGACCTTATTCCAATACTTACAACCCAAAAGGGAAAGATACCTAACTTTTCATGGTCCAGAGGTCAAGATGAAGGCCACTTAGTGGTTACATACAAACCTTCCATTCCTAATGATTCTTCTAATCAAAGAATGCCTAGTATGGAAGAAAGTCTAAGCTTGTTTATGCTACTCAAGTCAATAATAACTTGTGAGCAGACCACCGCAAGGTCCATAGCAACATAGTAACGATAAGTAGGTCAGCTTGCTACCAAATGAATGATGTAGACAAGGGACAGCCTCAAGTCAAATAAATGTCAACTCCTAAGGGTTCATTTGAGGTCATGACATCTCAAGCGTCAATCCTCCATCAAGTCCAAGCCACCATTTAAGAAGCTTGACGGTCATTGATAATCATGTTGAGAATCCTAAGGAAAATGAGCATGCTAGAACACTCCCATTATGACGCAGTTACACCCGCGACATAATAAAGAAAAACCAATGATTTTGAAAAAGATGAATCCAAAATGCTTTTATGTTCCCGCATCCATTTCAACGACACTACCCCAGAAAAGGAGCTTGGTCTTAGTGACATCTAGAAGTTTTCAAACAAAGCGCATTAACATTCCTCTTCTAGATGCCATTAAAAACAAATCTTTATATGCTAAGTTCTTGAAAGATATGTACTGTGAAACGAATTTGAAAATGTGCAAAGAGTGCATTCCTTATTGAATAATGAGCTCTATCATTACGCAA
>JAJJWW010004190.1:0-53644 GCA_023531295.1 Papaver armeniacum
TTCGGGGTTTGACCTGGTGGTCGCCAAAATGGTTGGGCATTAGACTTTTTTTTTTTTTTTCGAAGCATTAAATTAAATAAAACTAATTAAACAGTTATTACACGCGGAAATGTGATTCCCATAGAGTCGCTCAATAGAATTTGATTAAGAAAATCCGGATTCGTCTGTTCCCAAATACATGTTGAAACGTTTCCCGCTTGACTACCATGGCTGCAAAGTTTGCCAGTCCATCCGCGGCTTGGTTTCCTTCTCTATAGCTATGTTAAATAGCACAACAAGGGATTTGTCGCATTCGATGTATGATTTCCTGAATCATTTCAGAGATATACCATGGAGCTTCCCTTGGATTGTTGATGAAGTGCACGAGATTTTTCGAGTCCGTTTCGAACATGACTTTAGTCCAGTTTCTTTCATTTGCTTCTCTGGTTGCTGTCACTGCGGCCCATGTTTCAGCTGTTAGCGCAGTGATACCTAGAGGTTCGAGTTGATGCATATGAATCCTGCTCCTGCTATGGGATGTATAGCTTAACCATATGAAAACTCAGTTTTCCTTGCAAATAGTGTTATGGATAATTGTTTACTTTACTTTACTCTGAATTTTCGTTTCTTTTCTTCTTCTTTTTCCATGTTTTTCTTTACTCTGATTTAGATAAATGTTCTTTATGGATAACAAAAAATATATTGTAACAAAAAAAAATGGAGATAAAATCGAAAAAAGTGAATTCAAGTAAAATAAAATAGTTAAAAGTGAAAAAATATGAGTAAAAATGGGTAAACAATGAAAGTTCGAATCGGAAACTAAGTATCCGTCCAAAATCACATGGAAACCCAGTTCCCTTAGCTTAAGGAGTTAAGGGTGGATTTCATCTGATCAACTTTTAAGAGTAGCAAAGAGTAAAGAAGAGAAATCGTCATATTAAAGCTAAGCGGCGGACCATATTAGTTGGACAATTAAATTATAGCGCAACGGAATCATCAACTATTATCAGGGCCGGTTCTGAAAGGTGTTTAGTGGTGCTCCAGCACAAGTCGTACCATTTGGTCAAGCTATGGTAGGCTATTATTTAGTGGCCTGATAAAAAAAAATTATGTAGCATTGGACTACAACGGACTTATTACTTAGTTTGGAATCGAACCAAAAAAACTCGTTATTTGTTTTTCTTTTGAAGCAAAAATATATATATGAAAAAATTTTACTTACTTCATAAAAACCGTAGAAACAACTCAAAATAAAATTGAAATCGGGAGAGAAAGAAAAATTCAGTCTAGTATATCTTGTTAGTCGTTTCCCTTAACAGTTTAGTTAATAGGTTTTATAATTTTGTTTGCCATAAATGTTTATTACTTCTTTGATTTTGAGCGTATACAGTAGATGGATTGATTGAACTTCTTTAACTGACTTTGAGTATATACAATAGATAAATTGATTGAATTACTTCTTTACTTCTTTTATAATTTTAATTTCCTTTGAGTGTATACAGATTACCGTAGATAGATTGAATTACTTTTTGATTTCATATATATTTGCGAAAAGAGTAATTGGCTGGTGGCTATCTGCTTCAGCTTGTTTTTTGATGTAGTTTAGTCCTCAAATTTCAATTCTGCTTCAATTTGTTAATCGACTTAGTTTAGTCCTCAAATATTTATCTAATATGTTTGTTTTCATTTATGATGGAAAGTTCCCTACTTCTTAATATTTTTTACCATACATTCTTCTTAAGTTGTGCGGCATAAATTACTTCATTTCAATCTTATAATGTAGATTTTATTTGGAGAACATATAATTTATATGTGTGAAAAAAAATTTGGATAAAAGGACGTTTCGAGCTCTTTCGCACAAGATCATCTAAACTTCAGAGACGGCCCTGACCATTGTGCTTGGCCTAAGATCTCCCCCTTTACAGAAGGTTAATTTATTAATTTTTTCCTAAAACCATTTCGAACTTATTTTTTACTTAGCAAGTGACTTGTATGCTTCTCGAAGTCACAAGTTATTTATGAAAGTGTATGCGAATACCTTCAAACATATGGATTTTTAGCTTTATATTTTGTTGATTCCTTTAAAAGATATAATTTTTTTGCTACCGGTGATATTGCCTTATGTATCCGTATTTTGGGTTTTCGTCTAAGAGCATCTTCAATACTAATTCGGATCTAAATTACACTTATTTATGGTGGCATATTCTCATGTGACAAAAATAGATAAAAATAAGGTTTTCCACTAAGATACATCTCGAATGCTAAAGGTCAAGGTGAAGTCTAAATATATATTTGACATGAAAGATTAAGATTTCACCGGAGAAAAACATAACGGAAAAAAAGTACAACGGAAAAATTGCACTAGTTTTATAGTTTTCGTGCCAACCATAGAGATCAAACTCGACATCACATCTTTCAAAGATCGATGTAGAAAATTATAGGCTTTTATACAAAAATATCCTCTCATATTGAATAATTAACGCACACAACTATTATCAGTTTCTATTTTTACAAAAATTCATCCAATTTAACTTAAAAAATATCTCTTATTTTATGTTTTTTCAATCACTTTTTTTATGGATCTTATCTGGAAAATGAAGACATGCATGTAGATGCACTTATCTTTTTCCAACAACAACAACAAGTGTATATTGGGTCAAATGGATGAAGATTAAGACGATGAGAGAACGATCATCAGCATTATGATACAATTATACACATGAAAAAAATACCTGAGCTCCAGAATCAAGAGTAGTGTTGAAAAGAATATGATTTCAAGAGGAAAGCCACCAATAGGTGATGCCTGATTATTTATAGACGGATGTGTATAGTTTGATGGAGATTTCCAACGTGGCTTCCGCATGGCACGCCACCGGCTCGTTAGGATTATTAAAGAGCTTTATTGAGAAACCCTAAATTCAATAATCAATTTGTTAAATAAAACGTGCGGGGACAGTCTTGAACAAAAGGTCGTTGAAATCCTAAGCGTTTTATCTTATGGGTGTCGAGCGGATGCCTGTAATGAGTATATTACAACTACATGCATATGAGAATCTCAGTATGTTTTGCAAAACTGTAGTCAACTATTTTGGTCTATTTTTTTTACGACAACAACGCATGATGATGTCGAAATGCTGGGTAGCCTTGATTGCATGTGTTGGGTGTGGCATAGATGTCCTTATGCGTGGAAAGGTCAGTATAAGGGACATTACACAAAACCAATTGTTGATATGGAAGTTGCGGTAATATGTTTGTTTTTGGACTTCCAGATTCAAATAACAACATCAATATTTGGCATAGATCGACTTTGTTTGAGAATTGAAGCAGTGAAACGCTCCAGGTACAGTTCTCATTGTTAGCGGTAATAAATATAACTTTGGGTATTGTACAACAACATATTGATCGGCATGCCAACATGCCACTCTGTCGCGGTAGCATGCCACTTTAGCCTTGGCCACACCGCCAAGCCCTAATTCTTACCACGACACCAAATCCTAGCCTTGGACACGCCGCCAAGCCCTAATTCTTACCACGGCGCCAAATCCTAGCATTGGCCATGCCGTCAAGCCCTAATTCTTACCACGCCGCCAAACCCTAATTCTTACCACGACGCCAAATCCTAGCCTTGGCCACGCCGCTAAGCCCTAATTCTTACCACGGCGCCAAATCCTAGCCTTGGCCAAGCCGCCAAGCCCTAATTCTTACCACGATGCCAAATCATAGCCTTGGCCATGCCACCAAGCCCTAATTCTTACTAAGGCGCAAAATCCTAGCCTTAGCCACGACGCCAAGCCCTGATTTTGGTCACGAAGTCAAACCTTATCTTTGGCCATGCTACAACGCCACAGGCGTGGACATGCCACCACGCCACTGGCATGCCGCTATGCCACGGCTACTAGCATGCCGCTATGCCACGGTTACGCCATTAGCATGTCTCTATTCCATGGCTCCACCAGGCGCTACTATGCCAATCGCGCCACTTCGCTATACAACAAGATGAGGCTATAATCAATGGCCACTCTTCCTCATGAGATGCAATCTCAGCCATCCAAGTTTGCCACTGAACTGACGGACTTGCGGCAAGTCTCAGGCAACCCGCTACGCCAGGCGCCACTATACTAATGGCGTCACTTTGTTACACAATAAAGATGTGGCCATAATCAACGGCTACCCTTCCTCATGAGATGTAATCTCAACCATTCAAGTTAGCCACCAAACCGACGGACTTGTGGCAAGTTTTAGGTGTCCGACCAAGGCAAGCCTAAATAGCATCACATGTTATTTTCCTATGGAAAAGTCTCTTGACTTTGACTTGCCACACATAGCAACCTGCTACCCGTTTTCCACGAAAACACTTGAGACATCAAACATGTCACAAACTGGGGGATACTCATCAGGGTATTGGTCTGGCGATTTACAGCGTGCGACGTGCAATGCGCCCGTTACAAGAAAGTGTCATGAAGTAGGACAATTAGTGGTGGTGAAAAGTAACGGTGTAAACAATTCACTTCCTTCATCATGGAAGCGTAATGACTGACGGTTATACGAATTCACTTCCCTCATCATGGAAGCATAACGTCTGACGGTTACACGTTACTCTATTCTTCCACCACTCAATCGTTTCCACTTCCTACGAGACCAGGATACGTTTCAATATGACTTGTATAAATAGGATTCACCTATTTTCACCAAACAACAAGTTTGGGTCGGCAACAATATAAAGTATCTAGAAATCACCTAGTATCTTTCCATTCTGCTAACCAGTTCTACTTCCGATACAAGTCATAAAACAAACCACACCTTCAGAATCAACAATTCTGGTCTCAACACCCTCTTCGCTTCCCTCCCTAAGACCAACCATTCTCCTTCACTTTGTGATCGAAGCAAGCTTGGAACGGCCATTTCTTGGTTTAGGCCAGGATTGTAAAGATTGATCTCTCGAATTAAAAGTATTCATGTGCAATACATTGTTTAGGGTTTAGATTCGTTTCTCACCCACATACCCAAAATTACCAAAATCAGCAGAAACGGTTTTCACCTACAAACAACCGTGTGCTATCCAAGTGATTCCAGTGCCTATGTTGTTTAGCTTTGCTGACTGAGTTTATGTTGTTGACTACCGGCGAACCTTGTGAGAGAGACCTGTCAATAAACCAAATTCCAAAGCAATACAATATATGCTTATGATAAGATTTGGTTAACCCGTGAGTTCTATTAATGGTAAGAGTTTCAAGATTATTATCAAAAGAACTATTATGGGTATTAATGGGGTATTGAAAACTATTATGCAAAATGTTTAAGCCTATTATTATGTTATCATGTTGAAAGAAGGGATTAAGCACAGGATTGTACTAGATAATGAGTGAGACATGTCATTGAGGTGAAAGTACACTGAACCTTAGTAGATGTCCGTGATGCTCAACATTGGAGTCAAATTGGAGAAAGAATATAGGGGAGGCAGAGTACCAATCAGATGTGTTGTTGAGTTCATTCAGCTTGATATATGTCTGAGTCGTGTATATGTGCTTGTCCCTCCTCCACTCTCCATAGAGCTTTTGGTTGTAGTGTTGTTTGTCAACTTTGGACAATTGTCTCAGAATCAAAGGCCCATCATCATGTTTGAAAAAGTTTATAGGCCAGCTAATATGCCAGTCAGTATTAGGCGGATTACGATTCAGATGAGTAAGCTTCTGAGAATGGGTTGTGTGAGTCGAGCGTGCAGACATCCAAGGATTGTTGATCTTTTTCCACTTGTTGACGCCGAATATAGGAATGTCCAATAATTCTTTTCCACCTGGAAAGAGAAGCAACCGTATAGTTAATGGGCTAATGCGTGTGGGAAGTAGTTTCATGCTACATAGGCTATGATAACATAATAGCGGGAGAATTGAAATGACAGGGAAATAAGAGATAGAGTTTGGAAGGAAGGGTTGAAAATTTTGGGAATCGATGTCATTAATTGGTGAAACAACCAAAGATCCCAAATTGCATCCCTTTATAAGGGTCTGTTCATTTTCCGGTAAAAGGAATAAGTGTTCATTCTCTGTAATTGTTCCTTCTAAAGCTTTCCCAGAAGTATAGTTCCTTTGTCTTCCACTATGGATGATAACCAACATCAAGTTGATTGCAAAGGAAAAAGGAAGATTATTGAAGTAGACATCGAGCGGTGGATTCATTGATATCCATATGAACATATAGTTAATCGTCTTCCATACGGAATTGCCTTTCCTCGGGGATGAGATTCTCCAAATTTCAGAGAGAATTCCGATTGGTACTTGAAGGATATGCAACATAAAATGGAAGTGAAAATTGAAGAATGCTTGAAAGAGGATGGCCCTTCTGGAGTTGTGCATGAATTGATGGTCGATTCTCCAGTCGAACGATTGATTCAATTCTTCAATCAGCCTAAACCCGCTCCTATTAATCAATATAACAACAACCTTTTTCTCAAACCTGATGTTAGTGTAGAGCAATGAGGTTGTAAGATGCCTAGTGCTGCGATCAGAGGTGTTGCTAGTGCTTCTGAGGCTAATGAGAGTGATGATCCAAAACCATCTGTGAAACCGTTGCCTGCTAGTTCGGATGATGATGATTGGGTTCTGTATGCCTATCATCCAAGATATGGACCATTCGAGGTTCATGAAGGTGTTGCAGTCGTTGCTGACCGTTTTCTTGTTTCTGGATTGAGCAGGATTGGATTTCAATCCATTACTCTTCCTGTAGGAGCGCAGTTTATGGTTAAGCACTTGGCTGCACGACCATGGCGTGAAGAGGAGCCGATGCACTTTCCTGTGTTGGATGCCCTTTGTCCGGCTACTGGTAGGATTGGACAAGCAATTTTCGCCGGAGTAACTCAACCCACCACAGATCCTGATGCCGTTCCAGCTCAGCCAATGAACGGTTCCAGCAGCGGAGGACCAAACCCAATGAGTCAAAATACACCACCATATGGGGATTCAAACTCCAAGGCCAACTAGGCGAATAACTCGGAGCCAAACTTGGAGTGTTAGCCAGGGGACTCGGAGCAGGATTCAGCAACAAAAGTAACATGTAAGGAGAATTGATGTTCTTCTTTTCAACTATCGATCTTGTCGGAGGAAATCCTTTTTTGGTGTTTAAGAAATGTGGAAGAACAATGTGTTTAATTAGTTTGTTGTTGTTGTTTAATTTTTCCTTGAAGACTTCTTTCATTGGGTACTACTAGTCTTTGCAAACTTCTACCAGAATCATGGATATTTATGGCTTTTTGATTATTAGATGTATGAATGTTTATTTTGGATGTTGATATTGAATCTGTGTTGGATAGGTATGAATGTGTGTGAATGGCTTTCATGTGGTTTATTTTGGTGCTGATAGGATTAAGAAATTTTGGAGATTTTTTGTGTATAGTAATCTTCTCCAGTTTGGGGATGAAATCAGGGTTAGCAGGGTAGGAGTTTAGAGCTTGTTTCTTAGCATATCACTTTATGATTGAATCCTGCAAAGTATTAGTTCCAATTGTAAAGCTTTCATCAATTTGAACAATTGAAGCATTTCGAGAAGGGGATGAAGATATATTTAGATTGCTAAGGTTTATTGAAACTTTGTGGCTAGTAGTATTGAGTTTTTCTAATTGTTGCAAAGTTTGATTAGCTATGAAGCTTGCCTTGAGACGGATAATGCTAGTGATTTCTGAAGAGCCGGTGCTTGTAGGGATTATAGTGATAGTAGGGCTTGTAGTGATAGTTGGGATTGTAGTGATTGGTGCAATTGTTGCAATTGTTGTGAGATTTGTGATTCCTATGATTCCTGTGTTTCCTGTGATTCCATGGGATGAACTGAGACAATTGCAGAGACAATGATGATGTTGCTGGTTGTTCGCCATAAAGGACTGAGCTGAAAAAGACACACTAATGGATGATTTTGAAGAAGATGATCAAAGAAATTGAGAATTTTTCATAGCAACAGAAGAAGAGAAGGAGGGGTGAGGGAGGATTCCGGTAGATGCCGGTGGAAAAAAACGGTAGGAAAGAGCCGTTGGACCACTACTAGACAAAGAAAACGGCTAGAAATGGCCAGAGATATGGATGTTCAGGCGACAGAGTTTATGGGTTGTACGACTCATTCTCTCTCCTTGGTTACGCTTGATAGTGATTGATTGAATGTCTTAATCCTCAAAGGATTACTATTGGACTGCGCAAAAGGGAATGTTATAAGACCTTGGGCCCATGTACGTGTGTGACTCATATAGATGTTAATCATGATTAACCTTATTGCCTATTTATATATGCAACTCAACTCTAATGAATATGAATTCTCCTTGTCTTGTTCTTGGATGTTCTAGTTCAGTCTCCTTGTCTTGTTATTTCATGTTCTAGTTCAGTATAACATAGAGTTTCCTTTTCCGTTATTTTGTTATTGTTTCCGTTAATATAGGTGTTGTTTTAGCTTCTTAGATCATGAAAAGAAAATTTGTTTTATGGAGTACGTTTTATAGATAGAGTACTGTAATTTCGTGAATATAGATACCTAAAAACACACTCGTGAAAGATACAAAAAGAAAACCTTGATTCTGGTGAAAAATAAATAAATAACCAACTGGTCAGCAGCAACTCACCAGTTCTTCGTCCCTAGTTTAATATTGATTTTCGGCCCTAGTTTAATATTAATTTTTGTTAAAGGGAGAGCAAAATGCGATCCGAGGAGTGCATAAATTGTAGTCAACTCGTTAACTCATACCTAGTCTACATATTTTTCTTATTCGGAATAAATTGCCCTACTACATACACGTGCATTGAAATTCCGCCCATGCCAAAACAAAAAACAACCCCACCAGGCCGCCACCATCAGTACCATCACCAACACCGCAATCAATTGGATCGCGGATACCATGATGACCAAATACAGAAAACAACTTATCTTTGAAATTGTATGCTAATGTATTTCCACATACGATGATAACAAAAAGTTTCGGAGTTTAAATATTTTCACTTCTTAGCATGGGTTTCATTCTCGCGTGAAAAGGGAGTTTTTATTCAAATCACTATAAATCATTTACTCAAATAGTTGACGCTTTTCTTTCATCCTTTGTGATCTTGATTGTGCTATGTGATTTTTAAACTAAATTGAAAGTTTATGTTAGTAATGGTGGAACTTTGAGATTTGGGGTTTTAACTTATTGATGTTGGGATTATGGATCTTAGCAAGTGACTGCAAGTCTTTTAGTTTTATTTCTTTCTTTTTGATTTTATCACATGATGTGGGTAGTGAGAATTCGTCCTGTTTAGAGAAGTAACGGTGGTGGTGGAGGAGCCGGCGTCGGTGATGGAGATGTTTGGCAGATAGGTATGAATGTTGCCTAGGATTTGATCTATGGTTGTGTTTTTTGTTCTGGCAGTGATTCATGAGTATTTAATAAGGGCATTCTGGTCCGAATTCAGAAATTATACTGAGTAGGTGCTAATTAATGAGTCAATCTATGCGCTCCTCGGATCGCTTTTTGTTCTCCTTCTAATAAAAATCTTTAATATTTGGACCTTAGCGCGCTCTCTCTCTCCGAAAGACTTTAGCTCAGATTTGAGCAGGCACAAGAGTCTATTTTATTTTTGTTAATTCCTACCCAATACTAGAACATGTGTAGTTTCTATGAATGGAATTCTCAAATATTCTCATTGCTTTGTTAGAGAAGAAGGCAAGGCCTTATATACAAAGTTTACAAGAGATGTCGACATACATTGTAAAGAAGGATGTCGACATTCAGCCTAAGGTAAGTAAGAAAATATTGCAAAGTAAATACAAATATCTAAGAAAATATTGCAAAGTAAATACAAATATCTTACAAATATCCCAATACCCCCCTCAAGTTGGAGCATGAAGTTTGGAAATGCCCAACTTGGCAAGAAGAGATTGAAAATGTTGACGACCCAGAGCTTTGGTAAGAATAGCAGCAAGTTGAATAGTAGTATGAACGTACACAGGAGCAATAGTACCTTCGAGAATCTCATCTAGTACGAAATGACAATCTATTTCAATGTGTTTCGTACGTTCATGAAAGACCGGATTGTTTGCAATATGTAGAAGCGACTTGGTTGTCACAATGAAGAGATACGGCGCTTGACATGCTCAACACCAAGACTCGAAGCAAATTCTTCAACCAAATCATTTCACAAGTGGTGAAGCCATGGCACGATATTCGCTTCCGAAAGCGAGAAAGCTTGATTGCTTGTTTCTTTGTTTTCCAAGAGATAGGAGAGTTCCCAAGGAATACAAAATAAGCGGTAAGAGAACGTATACTTATTGGACAACTAGCCCAATCTGCATCACAATAAACATCAAGAACTAGACTAGAATCGGCACGAAGTAATATACCTTGGCCGGACACATTTTTCAAATAACGAACAACTCTCAAAGCCGCATCCCATTGAGATTGTTTTGGATGCTTCATGAATTGAGATAATATATGAACCGCATAAGAAATCTCAGGGCGAGTAATGGTAAGATAAATTAGACGCCCCACAGTCGTCTATACCGAGCAGGATCTGTCATAGGTGTGTCCGATGCAAGAGCTAGACGATGATTTTCTTCCATTGGAACGCTAGTTTGGTTTAGAACCTAGAAGACTGTTTGAGACAATATGTCAAGAGCATATTTGGGTTGACAAAGAAAAATCCCTTTTGAACTTCTAGCCACTTCAATGCCGAGAAAATACTTCAATTTTCCCAAGTCCTTCATATGAAAACAATCACCAAGATAAGATTCAGTTCACGAATAACATCGCTATTAATCCCAGCAATAACAAGATCATCCACAGAAACAAGAATATTCAATATCACGCCCTTTTTACGATAAACAAATAAGGAATGATCAGATTTGCTTGTGGAAAAACCGTATGCACGCAAGGCTGTGGCTAACTTGGCATACCAACATCTAGGTGCCTGTCGCAAACCATACAGAGACTTACGTAGCCTACATACCTTGCCGGTCACGCCATTACTAAATCCGGGAGGAAGGCGCATACAATCCAAGTCACCATGAAGAAACGCATTATGAACGTCCATTTGAACTAACTCCCAATTCTGACTGGCGGCAACTGTTTAAAAAGTACGCACAGTAACCATTTTTACAGTAGGAGCAAAAGTCTCACTGAAATCTATTCCCTCTTGTTGATGATTACCGAAGACAACCAGGCGTGCCTTGTATCGTTCAACCGTACCATCAGAACGACGCTTGATCCGAAACACCCACATGCATCCGATAGCCAATTTTCCCGGAGGTAAGTCTTCAAGTGTCTAAGTTCCATTGGCAATAAGGGTCGCAATTTCTTTCTCCATCGCTTTTCTCCAGCGAGGATCATTCATTGCTTCCTTAAAGGATGTAGGCTCCTTATCAGACGAAAGAGCTGCAAGAAAATGTTGATGCGCAACAGAAAAAGCATTACAATTTACATAATATGTTATAGGATATGGAGTACCTGAGGAATTGACTAGTATGTGTGAACTGTGAGGGGGAACCAAAGTCGTGTTAGTCTTCGGCTCCACATTTTGCCATTTTACAAAATCTTTATGTCTGACATTTTCGAATTTGGTACGTTTACCACGACCAAGGTTTGCATCAGTAAGTACAGTGCTTTCAACAGTAAGAGTATCATCAACCAAAACATTTCCATCACCATCTGCCGGGACACTTTCATTTTCAACCAAACGTTCACTGGAAAGATCTCGAACTCCGACAAATTTTCGAGATCTTCTTGGGAACAAAAACATCCTCTGGATGAAGGTTGAGCGTCACTGGGCAGTGCCTGTGGCTGATCCTCAAGAGATGTTTCTGAAGATGCATCATAAACCAACGTGCTGGGTGGAAGTATAGAAGCGTCTTGTTGTATTTGTTCAGGGATTGCTGACTGTGTACAGTTCTCAAAAAAATCCCCACAATTCGCAGTATTATCAAGTTCTGCTGGATATAATGAGTGAATATGATTCATTTCTTCGGAATCAGCTAGAGGATAACATCTTCAACAAAGCTAACATCACGAGACTGAAAATAATCCCCCGTTGTAAGATCAAATAGATGCCATCCTTTCTTCCCAAAAAGATATCCAAGAAAAATACATCGACGACTTCGACTGTCAAACTAATCACGAGGATTAATATTCTTCGCATAACATAAACATCCAAAAACTCTAAGTAGATCGAGAGTAAGAGCACGACCATAAAGCATTTCAAAAGGTGTCTTAAAATCAAGCAACGAGAGGGAGTGCGATTAATCAGAAATGCAGCTGTTAGAACACATTCACCCCAAAAATCAATAGGTAAACAAGCTTGAAAACGTAAAGCACGAGCAACATTAAGAATATGATGATGTTTACGTTCTACTCTAGCATTTTGCTGATGCGTTTTAACCATGGATGTCTGGTGAATTATCCCATTTGTATGAAAATAAGTACTAAGACCCTTAAATTCTGTCCCATTATCACTTCGCAAAACTTTTACTCTTTTGGTGAATTGTCGATCAACCAAGGAGAAAAAAATTCATTAATAAACGTGGAACCTCGTCCTTTGTTTTCATCAGATATACCCACACACATCTAGAAAAATCATCCAAAATAGTCAAAAAATACCGAGTATTGCAAGCACGATTTGCACGATAAGGACCCCAAACATCACAATGAATTAAATCAAACAATTTATCTGCTTTATTTTCACTTAACGGAAAGATACTACGAGTTTGTTTTGCCCGATAACAAATATCACAAGCTTTAAACTCCATCTTATTATTATTACTACGACAAACTTGAGGTAGCAGCTCCATTACTTGTCGAGAAGGATGTCCTAGCCGTTTATGCCATAAACGCCATGTCTTTCCCATGAATAACATTAACACGAGTTGGTTCCCTCATCGACAGATGATAAAGCCCCCCAATAAGTTCACTCATACCAATCGTCATCCTCAAGACAAGGTCTTGTACAACACAAAGTAAGAGAATGTAAATTGTATGCTTAATTTTCTAGAAGAGAGAAGTTGCGAGACTGATAGTAAGTTGCAAGTGAATGAAGGGACTAATAACACATTGTTCAAAACTAAATAATCGGTTAAAGTGACTTCCCCTATTCTGGTGGCCTCTATAGTAGCACCATTAGGCAACCCAACGTCAATAGGAGTTATGGCATGAGAGAAATCAAAGAGATTTTCATCACAACAAACGTGATTCGATGCACCAATATCAACAATCCAAGTATAAACTCTCCTACCAGTTAAACGAATAGGATTGGTAGGTGCAGACATTTCACCCAAGATAGCATTCACTTTAGGTGTAGCAACTGTTTCACGGGTGTTTGAGCTTGGTTTTCCACGACATGTGGCTTGCGGACGCCTAGGTTCACGGCCAGGTGGATAACCATGTTTCTCCCAACAGCGTTCCTCAAGATGTCCATGATAGCCACAAAAACTGCACTTTAACGTAGATCGGCCAGATTTCACACCTTGTGGCATATTACTACGAACAACAAAGGCCATTGGAGGTGCTTCTTCAGTCCTTCGTTGAGTATAAAGGTGAACCTCTTCCTCTTGTGAAATTCTTGAGTACACAGAGTGAAGAGATGGCAATGGCTCGATGGATAAAATATTGGAGCGTGCATTAGCATAATAAGATTCAAGACCCATTAGAAATTCACGCACCTGATCAGCTTCACGTCTTGTACGAAGAGTTTTATTCAAATCACAATTGCAACCGGAACAAGAACAAGAAGGCAAAGCATCAAAGTCATTGATATATATCATCCCATAATTTCTTTAAACGTCCATAATAAGACATAATTGACTCACTAGATTTTTGTTTGCAAGTAGCAACATCAGATTTTAATTGAAAAATTTTAATACCGTTTCCAACAGAAAAATGTGAACGGATATCTTCCCACAATTCATACGACCTATCAAGATAAGAAATAGTAGATCGAATATTCGGATCAATAGTATTAAAATCCAAGCCACAATCATATAGTTAACCGTCCACCAATCCTCAAGATCATTAGAATCAGTTGTAGGTTTAAGTATTTTAACATTGATGAAACCGAGTTTTCGTTTTGCTCCCAACGAAACCCTAATCGCTTTAGCCCATTCTTCGTAGTTGGATCCCTTAAGAACAACGTGCGTGATGACTGTTCCTGGATTATCATTCGAAGCTAGAGCATACAAAGGATTGGAAGTACGTGAAGAGGTTGGTTGTGGAATCTCATCATCCAAATGAGGTGTTCCCATTGTTATAAAAGTTTTGAATCTAAAAATTTTCTGGCTCTAAAGATACCACGTAGTTTCTATGAATGGAATTCTCAAATATTCTCATTGCTTTGTTAGAGAAGAAGGCAAGGCCTTATATACAAAGTTTACAAGAGATCTCGACATACATTGTAAAGAAGGATGTCGACATTCAGCCTAAGGTAAGTAAGAAAATATTGCAAAGTAAATAAAAATATCTAAGAAAATATTGCAAAGTAAATACAAATATCTTACGAATATCCCAATAGCTTCATGTCATATATATAGATGTGATAAATTAGTGCGAGCGTTTACTTTGAACTTCCAAGTCTTTTATATCGATCTAGCTATTCAATTAATGTAGCTGTATATCCAACACTAATTATATATTATATATTGGTTTCACATTTCAGCTTAAAATCCACGTATCAACATCCAAGAGCACACACTGAGTCGTCGATGATGCACTTGACTATGTCTCATACCAGTACGTTGTTCAAGCAGCTAGGTACCATTTTGTCTTGGATAGGGAGCTCATGCCTGATGCTAGTCTTGGTGTCAGCATAATCATAGGTTAATTGATATATCACAGATTGTGCTTTTGTTATCTCTACCCCAATAGATCTGATCATGACAATTTGTGTATATTCGTTCTACAAAGTCAAATAAGTCTAGTTGAATTTAACTAAATTATTTTCTTAAACAATTTCATTTTCCATTTAATTCATAATTAACTATTTTAATGCAACCGGCCAACATGGTCACGATGGGACAACTACCATCAAGATATGTAATTTAATGTAATGAGTTCCCCTACCTCTTTGTTACCCTCTGCTCTCGATCTCTCTATAAATGGGAGGTTGCGAAAACTGAGATAACATCAAAACCTTTCATTTTTGTATAGTTTCAAACCAAAACACAAACACAAAAAGACTATCAGAACTTCATTAATTCACCGAAAATGGAAAACCAAATCCATGACGATGATGAGCCAATTCTCAGATTGAATTCCGAAAGAGAAGGTATTAATATACTTGTGTATGATTTTTGTAATCCTTGTTCAATTTTCTTAATTATATATCTTATTAATGACTTATTTGTTGAAATGAATTTCCATGGCTTATCTCAGAGGAAGAGGCAGATATTCAACTTGATGGCGGAAAAACGGAGGTGAGAATCTTTCACAAGCTTGTTGCACCGTTGGAAGAGTGCCCGTTTAAGGTATTGCTAGAAATCGAGGGTGTTGGAGCCGACGAGGGCAGATTAGGCGTGGATCTTGTGACCATCTTAAATATCAGTGGCAGCTTAGAGGGAAACAGATTAATAAAAATGAAACTTGCAATGCAATTTTTGGTCGAAAAACTTAGCAAAAAAGACCGTTTGTCTGTCGTCACTTTCAATGGAATGGCTGACAAACTATGCCCACTACGCCAGATAACTGAAACTTCTATAATGGAGATTGTTGACCAAGTCAATGATTTAGTACCCGTACCTGAATCCAGCACAAATACTGAAGCTGGCCTTAAATTGGCGTTAAGAATACTGAATGACCGCACTCGCACCAAAAACCGTAGCGTGGCTATCATGCTTATGTCCGATGGGATGGAAGATGCGGAGAGTCGGGCTATCAGTGTACCGGTCAGCGAGGTTCCCGTATACACGTTTGCTTTTGGTGATGGATGCGATCATGAGGTAGTTTAATGTTTGAAATTAAACATTATTATTGCTCGTTAAGATAACTTCATTAAGTGCATTTTTTTTCATGTGTTCTCCGTTCTGTAGGTGCTTAGAGAAATTGCCAAGAATAGCAAAGGAGGAACGTTCTCCCCTGTCCAAGACTCGGATGATCTCAGTCTTGTATTCTCTACGGCTTTGGCTGGGATTCTTAACGTGTCTATTGAGGACTTAACTCTAACCATCTCACCGCTGAACCGTTCACAACTCGATAAGGTGATTTCCGGAAACTACCCACAAACGAAGCAGGCCACGGTAATGGAGCCTGTTACTGTTACATTCAAGTCATTGTACGATAGAGAGACCCGTAAGGTCCTTGGGTTACTAACTCTCCCAAAGGTTGATAAAAGATTTTCCGTGCAAATCTTTAAAGTTGGATTTAAGTACAGGTATACCCAATACGAGATTTCTATGAATAACTGTTTGTAATTTGTATCTCATAAAAAAGACGGTATAATGGATATCTAATAATGTATGTAAACAGGGTTAATGGGAAGGATGAATATGATTATGATGAGAGAACCATAAATGTGACCCGCACAGCTACAAAAATAGATGGAGAGATACCGGAGGTCCTAGCTGAAGAAACACGTATCAGAACTACAAGTTCGATGAAAGAAGCCAGAATATTGGATGAGAAAAGAGAGCTGGCCGAGGCAAGGAAAAATTTGGAAAATGCCGATGCATCCGTTTCAGAAATTGATGCCATACTTAAGGCTCAGATGGAGCAGCTCATAGTACTCATGGCGTCCCAAGAAACCTACGACAAACAAGGGAAAGCTTTTGCACTTGCTGTTGAGGCTTCTCAGGAATCGCAACGTTCCGTAGCTCTTCCAGCTGGTATTGCGAGTGGGTATGACACTCCCCTCATGGATGAATACAAGGAACAAGCTAAGATGTATACTGAGGATCCTATGGGTTATAAAGTGCCTACAGCGGAGGAAGATAAGAAAGCCACCGCTCCCCCACCACCTCCTGACCTAAAGGTGAATCGTATAGAGTTTAAGGAGATCCTTGATTTGGTCGACCAACTTGACAAACGACTAAAAGATCTAGACTCGTAAGCTTCAGAATCATCCAACTGAAAACATCAATGGCCTTGTCTCACACAAGCTCATCTGATAGGTGACACACTGGAGTCCTTCGGCATGGATTTTATTTTTACTGCTCTCTTTCTCTCTCTCAATAAGATATCCTTGTGTTGGTGTTACTTAATTTTCATCTACTTCATTTTCATGTTTTCTGTATTTAGCATTTCTGTTGAATTGCTTTTATGTTTCGAAATTGCTTAGAGTTTGAAATAAATGTGAGAGGAGTTTTACTGTTTTTAGTTGGGTTCTATGTTTCTTAATTGCTTTTAGTTTGAAATAAATGTGAGAAAGCTGACAATTATAGTAAGGATCGTATTTGTCAGCATATTATCATAGGCCGGCAGTAATTAACACTCATCTCTTATGGGTCTGTTCCTATCGAAAGCAATACACTAGTACAAATCTTCACATTGGCCACACTTAATCACCGTGTCCATATGATTTTGGTCATGGATTTTTTTCACTCCAAAAATGTGGCATCAGGTGTCGTGACAAATAGGTATCTTTATGGCTACATAAACTTTGAGTGGCTATAAAATATGATTTACCATGGCCATAACTCTAAAACCGTGTCTATATGGTACTCATTATTTTTTTTTGTAGTTAAGCATTTTCACTATCACCATGGCCATAGGATCCTTATAGACACACGATTTGATTATATGTGACTAAAGTTTACCTTAAAGTCACGTGAATTTATTTTAGCCGTGGCCTTTGTCGTCAATTGGACACGCAAAATACATTTTATCATGGCCAATTCATGCCTTAGACCACACTAATTTTTCTTAACCATGACCATATCTATCATTTGGACACACGGAAAATAATTTAACATGTCAAATACATGACTTGTAGTCACGTTTAATCAATAGTACTGTGGTCATCCATGTTTTCGGACACGTGATAAACATTTTACATGGCCAATTAATAAATTATGGCTACTAAGAATTTATAGCACCGTGGCTAAAAACTTTCCAAAGACACGCAAAATGTTTTCAATGTATTGTTGTTCACCTTTTGAACACGGGGATCAGATAAAACATGGCGCTACTTACCTTAAAGTCACACAAAACGAATTCAATGTGGCAAATATTTAGCTTTTAGCCACATAGCCACTCGAATATTAGAATTTGCGTAGCTCTATTTATTCGTTGACCATGGTTCTAAATCTAAAAGGTGGCCGTAGTTTATATTCAACCACTGGAAGGCAGTATTGGCCACTTATATCGATTCTTTAGGGACCATTTAGATTATTAATCATGATACAAATTAATCACACTATCAAAAATGATCCAAAATACTTTTTATTAATTATATGAGATATATCACATGTGTTTGATCAGTTAAGCAAAAATCCATTGAAGATTCAACAAGTAAACACTTATACAATGAAACTTTATAGCACCACGAGCCTGCAGTCTTCATTCACTTGATACTCCTCGGTATTCTTCTGTTCCCCATCATGCAGATCCAAAGCTTTAGAAATCTTCTTAGACTTAAGGTTGTCATCATGCTTATCTTCCTAGTCGTCTTAATAATAAGCTTCAAAATTAGTCCATTCTCTTGCCATCTTCATGAAATCAAATTATAACTCATTAGTATGTTAGTGTTCTGGTAAAGAATAAGCGTCAGAACCTACTTTGGAACAGTTATTGCTGTCAAAACCAACACTGACTACTGGTACCCCAGAAAGGTGGTTCCTTAAAGACAAAAGGTTGGGAATAGCTGGGCCTGAGGTAATATGAAGAAGATAAAAAACTGAGCAAAAAAAATGAAGAAGAAAAAAAACTTTTACTACAGAGTGAGCTGCTAAACGGCTGAAACTGATAGATTAGAATGATATTCTTTGTTGTTAAGCAAAACTAAAAACAAAAGTTCTTCATTTTGTTCAATTTACTGGCATTACCCTGTTACATCATCACATACTACCTAATTTTTACGAGGTAAGGATATGGGGAAAAAAAACATTTCCACCTGGAAATGACAAACTCTATCGTTCTATGGTAAATGAAGTATCAATCTTGAAAAACTGCTAAGACACAATTACTATTACATGGGATTCAATAAACCTTTAAGATAGTGCTTTGTCAGTTGTCAAATTAGATACAACGAACCTCGAGTTGTTGCAATTAGTTCTGGAGGAACATAATGGAACCTTAATGACGGCTCTCCGGAGTTCAGGTCTTTAAGAATCTAATGACAAAATTTCAGAATATACAAGTCAGAAAATATATGGTTTCAAGTTCTTTTCTTCCATTTCCAGTTTTATGGTTAAAAACATGAATATTCAATACCATGATCAAATTTAACTTCATAGTGATCAAATTTAAGTTTAACTCTCGACTGTTCTGTATACCATAAAGAACAAATCAGTTACCTTTTGCCTGACTTCTAATGTTTGAGTCGGTGACACATATTCTACAGCAATCCCTTTCCCCTTTAGTGCCGTGACTTGATTTTCCTATTAAAACATGACAGAAGCCGAAACAAAACTTCATAGATAGAAGAGACATTGTATGCATACTATCAATGATCTCAAAGGAATTCAAAAGATTAATATAAATGGTTATAACTGCTAACACAGATGAAATGACCTCTTCTGCAAATGCATAAACATGGCAAAATGCTTTCACCTATTAGTGGAGAAACATCAAGACCAATTCCTGTTTTTGAGAGCAAAGGCATCTGGTAACACATGGACTTCCCCCCTCTAGTTGGCAAAAAAAACATCTTATCCTACATTAAAATCAAGACAACAACAAAATATAAATATTTAGAAGGAAATACAGGCACAACACGACGTGATATTGAATTCAAAAGAGTAATATAAATGGTTATAACTGCTAACAGAGATGAAATGACCTCTTCTGCAAGCTTTAAATTGTTATAGCCAACATAAATTCATAAACATGGCAAAATGCTTTCACCTATTAGTGGAGAAACATCAAGACCAATTCCTGTTTTTGAGAGCAAAGGCATCTGGTAACACATGGACTTCCCCCTCTAGTTGGCAAAAAAAACATCTTATCCTACATTAAAATCAAGACAACAACAAAATATAAATATTTAGAAGGAAATACAGGCACAACACGACGTGATATTGAATACTCAAGGTGCATAACGGTATAACACAACATGATGGAATGGAATTTCAATCTATAAGCTTATATCACTATTCTGAATCGTAACTCAAACTTTTGAAGTTTAATCGCCACAATGAGTCGTGCAACTTGAAAAAAGAAAAAAAAAAAGACTTTTGACAAGAAATCTGTAACTTTACATGGAAGATGATCATTGACATTAAATCTATATATTTTGACTAAAATCAAATGAACTAGACAGTCATGTATATTCAATCTCCTATTGTACCGAAACAGAATTCAGGAGTCCAAGTCCAATTTTGGGACAGAAAGAAGTTAGAATACTCATAACAGGGATCAAGACAAGGCACAACATCCTTATCCTGGGGATCCTTCCATAGCTAATTCTTATTTGCAACATTCAACTATCAAACCTGAAGGGGTGAAAACATAAAAGAAGGATGACTGCTTTGTGCATCAATGAATTGGTAGTATCATTGGCTTTTACTGCAAACATTAGATTGGCACACAAAAATAGAGACAATTTGATAATAGGGACGAGTGAATCCTTGAGTCCAGTTTAACTCACTTCCATGATGCCCGATTTCGTGCTGCTGCAAATCAAAAATACAACAAATAGATTCAATCAACAAGAGAAGGTCTTGACTAAGATCAAAAATAGGGGTTTTACGTATCCAAAAAATGAATAAATCGTAAAATAAAAACCTAAAAGACAAACCAACCATTGAATTGAATTACGGTGATGAAGTCATGTACTCTGAAAATGTAACCCTGATGTTGGAAATATGCAGAAGAATAGACAATTAGTATAAATCAAAACCCTAAATAAAAACCAATTCAGAGAAGATAGCAAAGACGGGGCTTGAAGTTTGGTCTATTGGTTAAGACGGACCTTCGTTTTCCTCGACGGTAGAAGAATCGGAAGACATTTCAGAGAGAGTGAAGAGACAAGGAATCACACTTTTGGTATAGAGTGAGCGACACAGAGAAAGAAGGTAGTTATGCAATTGTGCCTATGAGTTAGGTTTTCATTTTTCTTCCCCCTTGAACGAGCGGAGGCAACGAGAAAGAGATGCTGGAGAGGAGAATAAGGTGGGAGAAATTTCGTTTTTAGGGCTTTGATAGATGTTTGGACGGGTAGATTTTATTTTTTTAAGGCTAGTTTGGACCCAGACCCTATCCAAATCCATACAGTTTGACTGGCCCCGCTGCCTGACCCAACCTGACCAACTAAAAATATACTTATATACAAACCTTTACGGTGGGTATTAACCCCTGACTTAACCATCAGGGGTTAGCCCAGTTAGCCAGGAGCCTGACTCTCAAGTAAGAGGTCAACGGATCGAGTCTCCGTTCAAGAGTTTGGAGATCTCATGAAATACTCCCTCATGTAAAATCTAGTTCAGAGTTTAAGTTCTTGATGTATCCTTTCGTATTAAAAAAAAAAAAACCTGACTTCCTCCTGGAGTTGATCGGATACCACTGAACTACGCCCTTGGACCCAAAAATAAGAAATGAAGAAGGTGGGCTTTGAACCCATGACCTCTAAAAGGCAAGTGCTCAACCAATGAGCCATACGCTGGTTGTTTCTACTTTGAGGTTTAGTCACACGAATTATAAAAGTTTCCTAGCGGCAGATATTTGTTTTGGAGTTTTTCATACGAATTAAGGTAATGATAGTAAAGCATGAGGATCCGTGTAAATCACTAAGCGTATCTAATGAGATTTGATGTATCTCAAAATTGGATGAATTTTTCTTTGAATCGATCATATATACATTTTAAAGTATATCAGATGGTTTTAAACGAGAATAAACACGAATAATATGAGTGTGAATGAATTTGAATAATAAAGGATTCACTTGGGTTGGCCCGATTGGTAAAAGGCACATGGATACTGAAGGAACTAGGTAACATTACTTGATCTCAAACATACAAAGTTAGTAGTAGTTTTGTATAGCGTTTTAATTCTGAAAGTATTAAACACTGGACTAGGTCCTAGGGTTATTGGGTATTTGCGGTTTCCTCGCTAACAAAATCATGTGCTGTGTGATGTACTTTATTTCCGTATTATTTAGCTTGTCTTTATAATTAAAGTAAATACACTTGACGTTAGTTGTCACTTGGTCAGATCAGCTCTGTTAGTTCAATCTGAACTAAACTTATTCTAAGTAGACACCTTGTTGAAATAATCTTTTAGTGATTGTCGCTTAAAGAAGATGATACAAGGTGGGTCTTGTCGCTTAAAGAAGATGATATAAGATGGGTCTTGAATATGTTGTACATGTAATGACCCGTCCTTCCACCGATAATGTCCCCACTTAACCACTGCGGTCATCCAGCATTGAGGGTTTTCAACGGGCATCGCTACGGTAATCTAGCAGAAACTTCCCGGATGGTCACCCATCCCTAGATTGCTCCCGCCCGAGCACGCTTAACTGTAGAGTTTTCTGCCAACTCTGAAGCCAATTGTGCTGAAAAGGCCTCGGTGTTAAGGAAGGACAAATCATTACTTATATTCCATTCGGCCAACCACTGCCGAGTATCAGGGTATTACAATATATGGAAATATTGTAGTGTTACACCCTCGTCATTTCACTGGACAGCCATTAATTTTACTGATTATCCACATATTTAACCCAATTTTACTCAACTTTACTCCATTCCATCAAATTATAATAAGAATCACTACATTATACTCGATATAACCGGTTATCCACCCGATTCCATCTAATTCAATCCAATTATACTCAACTTTCTTAAAGAGTCACTAGATAACGCTTTCTTTGACTGATTAAACAACCAACCACGAAATCCGAGTTAGGTTGGAATTAGAATGCATCCAGTTGAATCTAATGTTACTCTATTTCATCGGATCATATTCACTTCGACCTCACTGAATTGCACCTCCCCCTAATGGAAGAAGGGGAAATAAGGATAATCGTAGAGGAAACTTCGTATGTAGGAGAAAAGCAATCACAAACCAATTAATATTGTACATGGAAATGTAGTCGTGTATGGAGATCAATCTTCTCATTTTCATTGAAGAGTGCATAATACCATCTTGAAATGCAAAAAGTTATTTAGCTTTCTCAGTAATGTTTATTTTAAGTTTAGACATAGAAAATTCATGTGTTTTTGTGGAGAAAGTAGATAAATAAGCTAAAATTTAAGCGTTAAAAGATTTCTCTACGAAAAACTTTCCCAGTGAAACAAAAGCACAGTTTTTTGATAAACTGGAAAAGAATCGGATCCCAGTTCTCAGTAATGTAACTTCGGTTCGCAGTTCTCAATAATGTAACTTCTACTTCTAATAAAAATCGCCCTTTAAAAAAATATATGGAAATGTAAAATTCATAGATTCCCTTAAGAAAGTGAAATTTCACATCAAACAAACAACACAATTAGCACAAAAGAACAAGTATGATCCGGATTGATCAAAAAAAAAAAAAAAAAAAAACTATGATCCGTATGGTGTTTATCCGGCCAATGAAAAATTCGAATCATCTAGCCAACCAAGTCATACGGATTGCCACCTGTATTTTCATTTAGCTCCTAGAAAAAGTATGGAGTTAAAGGAGTCGGCGATAATTTTGGCGCCATCGCTAATGTGTCCCGCCAAAACAATTTTGGGAGGAAATCGGCTTCTCTGTTCTTTTCTTATTTCTCCATATATCTCTCTAAATAACCCCAAAACTAAGCCGTCCCCAGAACTTGCATCTCTTCTTCCTCGTCTCCACTAACAGAACCAATAAAAACCCTAGTTTCTTGACCCTAATTTTTTTTTTTCATCTTTTACTGCCGCCCCTCAAACTCGAAATTTGTTTTTAGTTTCATCTCTTTGCTAAAGAAATCAGAGCTCATATGTCGATCTGTAGAAAACTTTTTAATTTTATGCAGTTATGCTCGCGATTGAACCTAAGGTCTTCTTCTTATTAATACCGATTATGTGATTCTTGATTTGCCTCAGCAATTTTGTATTTCTCTATATTGATTAATTAGGGTTTCGATTATCCTATCTACATGCTAATCTAGGGTTTCTTGTGTTTTATATTATGTCATGCTCATCATCATTATGGTAAATGTATTTGATTTCATTGACTATGAAAGATAGATAAAAACGTATGAGATTTCTTGTGTTATTCATGTTATGGGTTCTCTCATGTTTAATAACATTTATAAGGAGAAATTTTCTTGATTTTCCTTCAATTGTTTTGTTAAACTCATTTGATTTGCTGGGTTTTTTTCTTACTTTTCTGAAAGGAGGGATGGATGCAACTGCCATTTAAAATATGATAGGGATGTACTCTCAGTAATCAGATGTCTATCCATGTATGCCTAACTGTCCACTTTCAGGCAAGCTTTACTACTTTAGAGCTTCCTAATTCTTCCCCAAAGAGTAAATCCATTTTTGGGATTCATATATTTCCCTAGTATTGCCATTTTTATATTTTGTCATATATGAAATTAGATTCATTGTAAAGGTTTTAAAATTTCCGGTTTCTGAAAATATAATTCATAAATATGCTGGTGTAAATTATATTGTAGTCGGGTGTTAATCGATGGATATATGCTTTTGTAGTACAATGTGTCAAGGTTTAGTGCACTTGAGTTGAGGTGGACATTGGTCTTCGACTGCAGGGGTCATGAAGAAGGCCTTGGGACTCAATATTTCTTCTTGTTGCTGGAAATTAAGCTCAAATGTAGAAATTGAAATGTTACTGGCTTAGTTTATGAATCTCAGTTGGCACATCAAATTCAAATGGAAAACCATAAAACGTTAGTTGCATTTAGCATTTCTTACATCACTAGTTAGTAAATTAATGATGTTGTTAATTGAGGAGCTCTTTGCAGGGCATTATGAGAATGCCAGAAATCAACCTAGTTAATTGAGGAGCTCTTTGCAGGACATTGCAGGACAGAAGTGGTAGTTACAGATCTAGTTGTCCGAAAGAAGGTTCAGAATGAAACATAGAGAGCTCTGAGTATTCTCTTTTTTATGTACAGGAATGTGCAAGTTCAGTTTGGGTGAACAACAAGGATTTAATGGCTTTGATTTTTTTGTGGTAGAGCTAGTCGTGCTGTTTTGGCTACTCATCAGTCAGACAAAAATAAATTGAAATGAGTAATCGTAATCCTTGGAGGAAATGGTATATTAGAATATATTAGTAAGATGTTTTAATGAGGTCATATTTTCCCCTTATATAATAGACAGATCCTGTGGATAGTAACCGTGTTTGTCATTTGGTTTCTTTTCCCCTTATATGAGGTCATATTTTCCCCTTACAGGTGCGTTGTCGATGCGAGAAAGAGACACCGCGAGCGTGTGAAGTTCAGGCATATTCTCTTTGGCACCTGTTGACTGTCATGTTAGAACCCCTGAAGGTGTTTGTGGTTCCTGGTTTTGACATACTTGCTGAGAAAAAATCCTTTGCTGTGACGTTTTTTTGTCTCTTTTCCTGTGAACCAATTCATCCTCAACGATCGTGAGGATGAATAAAAAGCATATATGGGTCTGTCCTAGTTGTAGATACTTCTCGGGCGCTGTAGATAAGAAGACAACAATCGTGTAATCCTGCTGCTATTGTCTCTCACGCTGTTATTCCTTATGCCAATTGCAAAGTTTCCTGCATTTTCAGAAAAGTAAATGTAATAGTATGTGATTGAAAATTACTCGTGTAAACATTTTATTTTTTTCATGAAATTAATCTAAGCTCGTCTAAATTTGATGTGTTTTGGAATGGTACGTTGCATTTTGTAACAGTTTCAATCTTTAACTTTTTATGAAATCTAAGCTCGCCAATCATGTGTATTAGAATGAAGATGTTATCGGCTCATCAATACTTGTCAACACTTGCTACATGGTAATTTAAAGATATTAATTCACTAAATCGAATTGTATTTGTGTTTGCCGTGTTTACAAACTAGGCGCGTATTTTATACCCTGACCCTACCGTCGGTGGCCATGGAGAGTCTTTTGTCTCGGTCACAAAATGTGTCTAATGAACCCCCTATGGTCACATAGACAAACCAAAGTGGCTTAATTAGATTCCATTCTGTCACGTGATAACAGGCGTGTCCAAAGCCAACCTGTAAATTCGACACGAATATAGTTGCTTAATGTGGCCATATTCTCACATACGGCTACAGGTGATGGGTTTATACTTAAACCCATGACCAGAAGGTGCCTTATGGCTACAGTTGATGGGTTTAGGTTTAAACCCATGACCAAATGGTGCTTTATGGCTACTGGGTAACACAAAACGTGGCTATAGTTATACCTATGACCAGTAGCCACGCAAATAACCCGAAACGTGGCTAGGCTGTAAACCAAAAAACGTGGCCTATGTGAAGGTTTGTACTAGTGATAGTACGAGCCAACGACAAAAAAATATCATTTGTCATAGGGATTAGGGAGCGATTTTCTAGCATTCGGATTGTAAATGGCGGTAATTAAGAGTCCCACCACCCTCTGGCACAGAAGAAAAACTCCAGGTTGATCTATCATTTTCTTTGCATCAGTTTTGAGTAACGACAGATAATTATGTCTAGTCCTGAATGATCATAGTTAGAGATTAATGCCATACTTACGTGGGTTACGGCTCACCTGGACCAGCTCCTCCTACTCATATGAGAGCTGGTGATAAAAGCTACAAGCCCAGGGTTTGTTCTTTTTGACAAGACACACTGAATATGAACTACCGAACAATGGGTTGGCGATGGGTGGTGAGTTCTTAGTGAGTAATTGCTATAATTCTTTGGATATGGATGGTTGCCTTCTATTTCCTCATAAGTAGCTGTTGAATTTTAAAGTTTCAATGAAGGTTTCATTTTTGGTTTGGACTCTTTGCTATGGAGGTGCTCCAACTCTAGATTTTCTTCACAGAACTGGTAGAACTAATAATACTCACTACGGGAAAAACAGTAATCTACAACTGTAATTGCACAACTCATATATTTAAGGTTGTGAAAGGTGATATGTTTGACAAACTTTGTCAAACAAAAGTTGTCAAAGTATAAAAACGTCCAACTCTTAGGACCAAAGAGGAACAAAGAGTCGTGATGAGAATCAATATCACAACGTTTTTGTGAAAAGAGTAGTGACCACCTTTAGAATTTAATAACTCATCTCGTTAAGGCAGTGAATAACCGTATGACAACACTTATAAGTGTCGTTGAAGATAAAAAAAAAATCATTTGGAAAAATGATGTTGGAAAGATTCGAACTCAAGCATACTGAGTGTTTGCACAAGCCATCAACCATCCTTCTTCTCGATATTGGTAATTTTATCCACTTTTTTTATCATTACTATCACAACCCTTATAAGAGTTGTAAAAAAAAAAAAAAAAAAATTGAGGCAAGATAAAAAAAAAATATCATTTGGAAAAATGATGTTGGAGAGATCCGAACTCGAGCATATTAGGTGTTTGCACAAGCCATCAACCATCCTTCCATCCTCTTGATATTGGTAATTTTGTCCACTCTTTGTATTATTACTATCACAACCCTTATAAGAGATGTAAAAAAAAAAGGAAAAAAAATATGAGGCTCAGGAGACTCGAACCTGAGCCTCAGGCGTCCAAGTGTAGTATTCCAACCATCATTCAACATTTAGATACTTGATTGTATTTTACATCTACTTTTATATATAAGTAAATTTCAAAATGAGCCTTAAAAAAAAAGACCAACAAATGCGCCACTTTGCACGAACATACAAGGCATTGTTGATCATAGCAAACAAATATTGTTATTGTGTACATAACAAATCGATTTCTAGAATCACAAAAAGACAATAACTCAGTAAAGTACAAAGAAGAGCAAAAGTGGAAACAAGAACATGAGAAGAAGAACAGGAAATGGAAAGACATATAAGCTACGTAAATTCAGCGAAACAACTTACCGAATGGCGTATAAAAAAATGATACAATAATTGCTCCAGTCCATTCCACAATCCCCTTTTCTCTCTTCCTTTATCAGGACTTGAGACCAGAGCAATGAAATGATAAAACATTTCAATGGCGGAGTTAAAAAGGGGTTCTCTCAAGATAAACAGACATCATATCATACCAAACAATAGCATAAAAAGAAATTGATCATACAAAAAATATTATAAGTCACCTAACATCAACTGCCTAGTTTCATGACCCGGATCAATTGGAGAATAACCTTCAACATTAGCTTCTGTCCACAGCTGATAAAAAGTACATGTTGCTTCCTCTGCAGGAACATCATTTGAACTTCTATCCTTCTCCCCGTGAAGAACCCACTCTGTGTAAGTAGGATCCATACCTCTTTTTAGCAAGTGAAGATGTATTGTACACGGAGGAAGTGGCCCGGCAAGATTCTTACAATCAACGCACGGACAACTAAACTTGGGAGGATTTCCAAGATTCTCGAAGCCATATCTACAAACTTTCGTTGCGCATCTGGTATGCACAACTAGCCCTACATGAAAGATGGATAAATGTAAACACGGTCTAAACAACATAGCATAGCAAACCAAAGTATAGAATGTAATATAGAGACTGATTTAAATCAACATTCTAGAGTGACAATATAACATAGCAAACCAAACTTAGAAGGATATTAACCTTGGCAATGAACCCAATCTTTATTCATCATTTGGAATGAAATCTACCTACCACTTCAATCTGCAAGAAAAAGAAGAGTTAGAGCAATATCCGGCACTAAAAGTAAATAATGAATACAGGTTAGTGGGAGCACAGTGAAACAACAATTCAGCTAGCAAATAAGTTGCTATAACATCACAGGTTTATGCACAATTATATTTCAAATTTTGATAGGGCTTCATGAATACAACCCTCATCTGGCCAACTCATTAAAGTTTGCAAGTTTAATGACCATATTTTTTCTGGGGTTGACAATGCTTAGTGCCAACTCATTTAGGCTATTCGGAAAAAAAGAAAGGAAAAGAAAAGGCAGTCTCATTAAGACTATTCAGAATCTGGGGTAATGGGTTAAGATGAGTTATAGAGCAGTGAGCATAGGCAAAATAAGATGATAATAAAAAAATCCTCTTTTGTAATGGGTTCTCAAAAGCATGGTTTCTGTTTAAGCAGCACTGCAGGTTTGAGTTCATCAGCAAGCAATCAGAATTCTACAAATTTGTAACTAGAACAAGTGCTAAGGAGAGCAACAGGTTATCACGACTGTGAATAAAGCGATTTATATTAGACTCGATTTACGAGAACAATACTCGGGATTATTACGGTATGTTACGGGATATGAGAACTACATATGCGACTTTTCTAGGAACTACCGATTCTCAGAAACAAAATTCAAGTATGCTATCACGAGAACAAGGAAAGAGTTTTTACTTAGAAGCACGAGATATGACTTATAGAAGCGCAACTAAGAATCGGTTATGCTAAGAAAATGTTCTACTACTTGAAATGGATTAAATAGACTCAAGTTCGCGAGAACTAGTATGCTACTGAGGACAATGATGCAAAGTAAACTAGAAAAAATGCAAAGATCCGAAATGGTGTGAGTGACTAGTAGATTCGCCCTTCGAATGGGTTGGATTTCAACCTATCCAATAGGGCCAAACTCGCACGTCATTTGAAAGTTAGTCAACTAGCTTCATTAATTTGGTCCGTTAGCTTTGTTATAACAAAACAAAATAGAGGGAAGTACCATGTTGCGGCAAAATACACTATTTCTATTTATGAGAAATTATAATTACCATGTTGAGCAGTGTGCATTTAAACAAAGTTAGTCAACATCTTGCTCTAGCCTTTAGTGGTCAACGAGATACATAATTTTTGTTGCACAAACACATTTGGTGAGGACAAGAAAGGCTAATACAATCGCTAACGTGGAGTTGTTTCTTCTTTGTGGGTTGGAATGAAAAAGGAACTTACCTTTCTTTGTAGGAGCTTCTCACTAAAGGTGCGAGTACCTCATCCGGTATTGCTACTTCACCACCTTTCCCTTTCTCAAGACTGCTAAATGTTTTTTTGCGGCTTTCTTTGTGCTCGTTCTCGCTGTCTCTTTGGAACATGAGCCTAATCAAACACAATAAAATGCTTATAGTGACGACAAGATTTAGAATTCATCTATATCTCCACTTAGATAACCATAATAAGATCAGCGAAGTTGTTATGATGGTAATGATCTTGGTAAAACCAGGGCTAATAGCCTTATCATAACTGCAATATCTAATTATGTGGTTAATGTAGGTAATTTGACATGCCGTGCAAAAATTCACCCATGGAATTTATCAAACACCAATCGTGCATACTTAATTACATACAAACTAATAGAATTTCAAAAACTAAACTTTTTCTTAAAGTACATTAATTTGGTTGCAACACTTATTGTAGGACAGATTTGTGTGAAATGATTTGGGTAAAAGGGTTGCAAAGGCTTTGAAGATCATCCAAGAGTCTGGGGTTAAAAAAGGGTTTACATCTAAATATAGCCAAGACCGAACTGTTTTGGCCCTCTCCAGACCCACGAGATTTAATTCCAGGCGTTTTTCCTCCAAATATAAGTAGGCCAACTAAGGGTGTGAAGCTTTTGGGGGGGCCGGTAAGCCTTGATGCTCAATTCAATAAGGATTTGGTTGTCAGTAAAGTGCGCAAGACTATGGATCTTATTGATGTTGTAGAGAAGTTAGAAGACCCGCAAGGTGAATTGCTTTTGTTTCGGAATTGCACCGGTGTTTCGAGACTTTATTTCGCCTTGAGAACAACGAGACCTAAATTTTTACAAGACGCTCAGGGTAATAGTCATTTTCCTGATAAGGGTAGTATAGTCATTTTCACTGTCTCCATAATATTTATTCCACTTTTTTCCAATAAGGGTAATATGGTCATTTTCACAGTCTGTAAGAATTACTTTACTTATTTCCGATAAGGGTAGTTTGGTCATTTTCATAATTTCCATAATATTTATTCCACTTTTTTCCAATAAGGGTAATATGGTCATTTTCACAGTCTGTAAGAATAAATTTATTTATTTCCGATAAGGGTAGTATGGTCATTATCACAGTCTCCATAATATTTATTGCACTTTTTTCAAATAAGGGTAATATGGTCATTTTCACAATCGGTAAGAATTACTTTACTTATTTAGATAAGGGTAGTATGGACAATTTCAATGTCTCCATAATATTAGAAGGCATCTTACTTGTAAATGGATGGATTCATCGTTTTACCAAGTTTCTAGTCCACTCCAGCCCGAGTTTCGATCTCGGAGCCAAAGTATGCATACAATAGGCGAGAATAGGGTTTGTTTAAGGTTTCGGGGAATATTTGAAGCAATCTTACACCTGTAAATGGATGCATTCATCGTTCTTACCAAGTTTAGAGACTTATAGTAGTCCACTTAGGACGGGTTTCGATCTCGGACCCAAGGTATGCGTACATTATGCGAGAATAGGGTTTGTTTAAGGTTTCGGGGATATTATGAAGGAATCTTACCCGTAAATGGATGGATTCATCGTTCTTACCAAGTTTAGACTTATAGTAGTCCACTCCCGGACGGGTTTCGATCTCGGAGCCAAGGTATGCGTACATTATGCCGAGAATAGGGTTTGTTTAAGGTTTCAGGGGAATATTTGAAGCAATCTTACCTGTAAATGGATGGATTCATCGTTCTTACCAAGTTTCCGACTTATAGTAGTCCACTTCCGGACAGGTTTCGATCTCGGAGCCAAGGTATGCGTACATTATGCCAGAATAGGGTTTGTTTACGGTTTCGGGGATATTATGAAGGAATCTTACCTGTAAATGGATGGATTCATCGTTTTTACCATGTTTCTGACTTATAGTAGTCCAGTCCCGGCCAGGTTTCGATCTCGAAGCCAAGGTATGCATGCAATAGGCTAGAATATGGTTTGTTTAAGGTTTCGAGGAATATTTCGAAGTAATCTTACCTATAAATGGATGGATCCATCGTTCTTACCAAGTTTTCGACTTATAGTAGTCCATTCCCGGCCAAGTTTCGATCTCGGACCCAAGGTATGCGTACGGTATGCCAGAATAGGGTTTGTTTAAGGTTTCGGGGAATATTACGAAGCAATCTTACCTGTAAATGGATGGATTCATCGTTCTTACTAAGTTTCCGACTTATAGTCGTCCACTCCCGGACAGGTTTCGATCTCGGAGCCAAGGTATGCATACAATAGGCTAGAATATGGTTTGTTTAAGGTTTCGGGGATATTATGAAGGAATCTTACCTGTAAATGGATGGATCCATCGTTCTTACCAAGTTTTCGACTTATAGTAGTCCACTCACGACCAGGTTTCGATCTCGGAGCCATAGTATGCATACAATATGTCAGAATAGGGTTTGTTTAAGGTTTGGGGAATATTTGAAGCAATCTTTTTGTAAATGGATGGATTCATCGTTCTTACCAAGTTTCCGACTTATAGTACTCCACTCCCGGACAGGTTTCGATCTCGAACCCAAGGTATGCGTACATTATGCCAGAATACGGTTTGTTTAAGTTTTCGGGGATATTATGAAGGAATCTTACCTGTAAATGGATGGATCCATCGTTCATACCAAGTTTCCGACTTATAGTAGTCCACTCCCAGCCAGGTTTCGATCTCGGAGCCAAGGTATGCATACAATAGGCCAGAATATGGTTTGTTTAAGGTTTCGTGGAATATTTCGAAGCAATCTTACCTGTAAATGGATGGATTCATCGTTCTTACCAAGTTTCCGACCTATAATAGTCCACTCCCGGCCAGGTTTCGATCTCGGACCCAAGGTATGCGTACGATATGCCAGAATAGAGTTTATTTAAGGTTTCGGGGATATTATGAAGGAATCGTACCTGTAAATGGATGGATTCATCGTTTTTACCAAGTTTCCGAATTATAGTAATCCACTCACGTCCATGTATCGATCTCGGAGCCAGGGTATGCATTCAATATGCCAAAATTTGGTTTGCTTAAGGTTTCGAGAAATATTCCAAAGGAATCTTACCTGTAAATGGATGGATTCATCGTTCTTACTAAGTTTTTGACTTATTGTAGTCCACTCACGGCCAGGTTTCGATCTTATTTCTTCTTTTTTCCTTCATGAGTTCTTATTATTTCATTTTACGGTCTTATTTCGCCTCTTTCAGACTTATAGTAGTCCACTCAAGACCAGGTTTCGAGCTCAGAGCCAGGTATTGTCTCGAAGTTTCCAAAAAATGTTGTGTTTAAGGTTTCAGAGAATATCCCGATAGAATTGACACATGAGCTCCGTGTTTACAATTTTCTATGATATATCCTTCTAAATTTTGAGTTAGAACCACTTCTAACACTGAGGGTTCATGGTTGGTATGCCGGTATACCATATTTAAAGTTCGAATCAACACCTAAGTTTCATATATATCGATTTCGGCGATGTATCTGTAGCGCCCCTAAGCTAGCAGCTGACTAATCCAAGAGATTAACTAAATAAAGAGGCACTAAGAATCTAAATCATTCACTTAACATTCAATTAAGAAATATTCTACAAAACTTAACCCAAAAACTAGCCCCGCTCTGAAATATATATACAAAAACTCCTCTCAAATGATACATATTCAATAGTGAGTAGATTTACAAATAGAATACAAACACATAATAAATATAGCGGAAGCTAACTAACTAACGTAAATAATTCTTCGAAGCTTTCATCGTCACATGCACATCTTGATCTGTCTCTGAAACTGAAAGTAGGAATGGGTGAGCACATCATCCCTAAAAGGGGTGACCCGTAGGAATAACAACTAGCTTTCAAGTAAACATTAATATGATTCGAAGACAATTCAGATTTAATTGAAAGTCGATAATACAAGGAAAGAAAATAAAACATAATGTATAAACTTCTTCACAGACAATCATAAATAACAGTAAACATCCATATATGAGATGTGTGTTGCCGCACTTCAGGGAAGAATAATATTGATGCCAATTCCACACCGATTAGGTAATATTGCGGTGTATCGCCCTAGCCATAGAATACTGATATATATATATATATATATAAAGGAAGAATAATATTGCGGTGTATCGCCCTAGCCGTGTAATATTGCGGTGTACGCCCTAGCCATAGAATACTGATATTGTGTCGGCACACATCTCATACCACACAGAGCACACAAAGATATGCATGAATTTCACAACACCAAGATTGATTTGTAAAACAATAATGAATACAAGAGAGTTCGTTATCGATTCCCACCTCTTTTGATGACAAGCCTCACATACCTTGAGATCCTCATTCCACTGGTCCATCCTTTGAATCGATCGTTGTTAATAAAGACTAACTGTTAATCATACAAGCACTCTAAGAGTTTGGCCAAAAGGCTCTTACAAAGCTCATAACATAATCTCATACATTTCTCTAGAGATAGGCTAAGTCAAGAACTAATGGTTCTAAAATGGTTTCATAACATGGTATTTAGTGTTCTATACATAAATAGATATATACTTATCCAACTGGTGTCAAATTAGGTGTCATCGGAAATCTCTCGAAAAACCCTACAACTTTGTAGAAGGAACCGAAAGCTAATTCGGACCAGAAGTGGTCCAAAAACTCAATATAAGATAACTGGCCTAAGCCCAAGCCCAATGGGCCTGACCCGAACCGAACCACTGGACCAGCCCGCTGACTTACCGAGGCAACACGGCCAACTAGGTTTGACTCACTAACTTACAGATTTGACTCGGTTAATTTCACAAACATCTGATGGACACTTCTAATCATTTTCACATAAGAAGTTTATATTCAGAAATAATTCTAACACATGAAACAGCATATGGATCCAACTTTGATGATCTCTATATTACTCATTTATAATCCAAATTACGTACTTGATGTCTTGTTAGAATTCTGGGATGACCCTATACAAGTTTTGCCTACTGAACCTTTACCAATTATTACTCTAACCTATCGATAAAGTCTCATACATAACACTACCCGGGACTGTTTCTATAGAATTATAGTTTCAACGGATCATTTTCTAGTGACCATATCTCACTCAAATCTCAACCAAACGAAACCAACTTTATATCCACAGAACCACCACACAAAGGGATACAATTTTCGTTTATAGAGCTACGTCTAGTTCAATCATTAAGGTACCTAAACAAATGTATACATATTGGACAGTAAACATTTAATTTCACATAAAATCATGAACATTTCTTAGATATTGCTATAATGATCAAAACTATAGTTTCATGGTTTCTTCTAACCTATATCAGTATTAAAAGATACCCAAATCATAAATCACAAGCTAGGACTCATTAGAGATGTTACCTTGGTCTCATAGTTGATTAAAATCCAACTCTCCATCATCATCATATATACCATCACTCATATTCAAAGCCATCACCATGAATTAATTACTATCACAACACCACAAGAGATTCTTCACAAACCCCCGATTTAATCCCGTCATCCAACCCCTCTTCATGTCCAGCATCAACTTCCCATCTTCTAATCTCTAACTAACTATTTCTCCCTTTCCATTTGTTACGGTTGATAAAAAGAAAGAATAAGAAACTAAAATACTTCTTCAGAAGGTCTAATGACTAAGTTTTTAAGGTGACACATGACTCACCTCTAAACTCTCCTCTAGACAACAGCACCAGCTTACCTAAAAACATAGGACAACAGCACCAGCTTACCTAAAAACATAGGATAAGTTCTAACCAAATTATCTATTTCATTAACTAATAAAATAATTAGGTGATTAATCTAATATAAACATAATCTAGCTATTAAACACTTGATCTAACTTAATTAAATTTGCACTGTTACTAACCGCTCAAAAATACTAAGGGACACACTTTTACAGACGGAAGGTCCGGTCAAGCTTCAGGTACAGTGAACGGTCAATGGCGAAGGAAAGGTCTACGTTTGCCGGTCAACGACAGGTTGACTAATTTCTTCTCCAACTTCCGAGCTTCGTATCCTCTTCGTCTGTTGTCCGATTTGCGCATTCTTGTAGTTCATTTCGCATAACTTTTCGAGACCTATCTAACGATACTAGTTCCGTACCTCAATCGTTGTTAGATTAATTTCTAATAATTAAAATCTATATTATCTAATCGAGTCATTAGCGGCTAATTCGTCTCTTGACCATCGCTAGTCCAGTCAAATAGCGTTGACGAGCTTGAGGATCCTTACAGTATCCTTCTAGGTTTGAAGACCAAATCCTCCCGGAGCTTCTTGGTTCATAGTTTGTATGCCATTATACCACATTTGAAGTTCGAATCGACACTGAGATTCATATTTATCGATTTTGTTGATGTATCATGCTAAGTTTGAAGTCTGAACCCTCCCATAGCTTATTGGTTCATAGTTTTTATGCTTCTTGAATCTACGAGTATGAACTAAAGCTACTTCATGACCTGTATGAATAGTCGAACTTACTTCGTGACCTATGTGACTAGTCGAAATTCAAACTGGAAGCACAAAGAGAAAGCACAAAAACACACCAATTATTGAATTCACTTCTTATTTTTCAGCTTCATTCTTATACATTTTTTGGATTTTTTTATATCAAAATGTCGATAACAATGTCCTAAATTTATTAATATTTTTTGTGGATTTTTTTTTCATGTCAAAGGTTGATAATAAACCGAATACATGAGTTCGTATTAGCACAAAGAGAAACACACATGCATATAATCCGTATGAGCATCACAAATACAATGTCAACCATCAGATTCTTTTCCCAATACGTATGAGTGGATCAAACGAAATCTGATCCGTCTATCATTTTCCATTCTTGGTTGTATCAACCAAACCTCTCCTCTCCTCTACAGGATCCCTCTTCTTCATCATCTTCTCTCAATCTCTCTCGTTAACTCTCCCTTTCTCTCATCCATAACAGTCAATTATGGTGGAATTGATTACAAAAAATAAGGAATTTCGATGGTTATGGACCTTCTGGTGGTTGTTTGATGTTGTCAATGGACCCAATAATTCTCCTCGTCCTCTTCATTATCTCATCTCCCCCCAAACCGAAAAAACCCTAATTTTCTTCTTCTCTCAGAAATTTTCCCTACAATTGACCTTCTTCGTCTTCTCCCTTCATCTCCTTCTTCTTCACAGTCAGAAGTTGTGATTCACCAGCAACGAGGTAAAATTGATGGATTATTTTATGATGATTTCCATCTCTTTACTTGATTCTGATTTAGTTTTTTTTTTTTTTTTTTTTTTGATTATTTTGGAGTTATCTGATAATGATGATAATGATGTAAGAGTTATTAGAAGTTCAATTTGTTTATCTTCAATGTACTTTTTACTTTTTTTTTTGATCAATTAGATTTAGGGTTTTTAATGTGATGCGGGTGTTTTGCAAATTGAAGGAAAAAATTGAAGTTCGAGAAGATTCGGTTGATTGAAACTAGGGTTTTTGTTTGATTTCTTTGAGTATTTCCCTAAACCCAAAATTATGGGTTACTTTGATTTTACTGTTAATCTTATAGAGTTCTTATTTGATTTTCGTATGTACGTTTCCTAAAACTGAAATCATTTTCTACTATAAATCGAATTCTAGGGTTCTATTAAATTTAGGGGTTTGTTTCGTTTGTGTTTATAATCGAATTCTAGCGTCCTGTGAATCTTAGGAGTTTATTTGATCTGTGTTTATTAATGTTTTGATGGGTATGTTATTCTTGGGTAACAACAATTTCAACATTTACTGTAGTATTTTAGGGTATTGATTTGATCTAATTAGGCCATAGCAGTTTGCATTTGTTAAAAGCTGTAGTTATTGTTTCTAATTTTGGACCTGTTTTTGGTAGTAACCTCTAGAATTTGGGCTAAACTGAGATCTGAATTTTGGGGTGTTACATTTACTTTCTTGTCTATGATGATGATCAAAACAAAATAGGAAATGATTTTAGTTTCTTCACTCATCTGATTTTGACAAATCCAGACTTACTTTATGGTAAATTAGTGCTTATGTCCTACTTTTAGTTTCTCTCTGAGACATATATGAGTGGTTGAGGAAGACATTTTCTTTCTGTGAGCAAATAATAATGAATAACACACAGTAAATGAGGATGATGTCAACAAATTACTGTTGTGATTTAACATGTATAGACCTTGTTTATGTGTGAAAACAATATACCGTAAATGGTGTTCTTTACGATTAACCTATTTTACTTTATGTTTCGGGTAAGCAAAGGCTGCCAAGACTAAGGCAGTCCCATCACCAAAGAACAAGGTAGTAATACAATCTCTTGATTCAGTTTCTTTTATTTATTTAAGTCAATTTATTTACCACTCTCTTGATTAACTTAATTTAGTTGCAGATAATCTTGAAAAAAGAAGAAAAGTACGGAGGCAGACGAAGTCTTATAACAAGAAAACAACACCTAAGAAGGCGAAGAGTTTGGAGCCACACAAATTGAAAAGACTCCAAGTGAATCACCAACTGAGCCTGAAAAGACACCTAGACGGTCATCACCTAGGTCTAAGAACAGGTCATCACCTACTTTTGAGAAGAGTGCTGCAACACGGTCATCACTTGGGAAACGGAAAAGTTTAGCTGAACTGGAAAGTGTCGCACCATCTCAACCATTGCAATCCACACCAGGAGCATCTCAACCATTACAGTCCACATCTAAGGAAGTTATTAAGAATTAAAATACGGCGAGGTGGAAATTTTACCAATCAACAGTCCCGTGTCCCAATGTACAACTCAGGAATCCCAATAATACCTTCGCTGATATGGTTGAAGATGATGATGAAGATGAAGATGAAGATGAAGATGCTGAAGAGGGGGAAGGTGGAGACAAGGAAACTGATAATGTTGGTGACAATGACATCGCGGAGAATGAAAAGGAAACAACAGATGTGGTATAACTCCTTATGTTGCTGCTTTAAGTTGTTTCTTTATTTTAGTTTTTCAATCCTTGTTTAATAACTCTTTTGCTTAAAACGCTTAGGTTTCGAAAGGAAAAGAGAAGAGAAAGTATGTTCCACGTGGCCCATCACGGATGTCTTCACTTGGGCTAACAGAGGACCCAACACACAAGTCCACTGTTAGCTTTAACATGAAGGGATCAACCCATTGGTAGCGCTTCCGTGCAACTTGCAAGTGTGTTGGGAGTTTTAGTTAGGCGAAACATTTCATTAACTTGCAAGGATTGGAGAGGGGTCCCTAAAGATGCCAAAGATAATATATGGAAGATTGTTGAGGTAATTTCTTAGCTCTTCAACTCTTCAACTCTTCAACTCTTCACCTCTTTGAACCTTCAATCTTAATCTCAACTCTTTCACTGTTATTTGCAGATGAGGTTCATTGTTGATGATCTTTACAAAGACTATTATTATGGGAAGATGGGTTGTTATCTTAAAGAGGCTAGGTCTAGGAAAGCTGGTAAGATACTCGCCCTTGATGAGTTAGAAGAAGAAGTAAGAGAGAAGAAGATTAAAGCACTTAAACCACTGAGAACATGTCGAGATAATGAGTGGGAAGTTTTCGTAACAAATGTTTGCTCGGAGGAATTCAGTAAGTGTTTATATCGTGTTATCTTTTACATTAATTCTTTGGACAGTCAATGTTGTTGGTGATGTTTTCTTACTTAACAACATTCCGTTACTTTTTTAGGCGAATAGACTCAAAATGCAGGAAATTCGGAGAGCGACATACCACCCCACACACAATCGGTAGACAAGGTTACGCTGTTGGAGGAGGCTATGGTATGTTCTACAAAACTTACTTAAATTCATTATGTGTGTTAGTAATGATTGATTAAACCTATTTCTAGTTTTTTTAAGTAACTGGATTTGTTTGTTGTTTATAGCAAAAGGAAAAGAAGACAACTGAAGAGATTGACCCAGTGGAAATGTGGAAAACGGGTCACAAGCAAAAGGAAGGAAAGGAACCAAATCCGGGTGTTGTTGAGGATTTAGTGAGTACTCAAAAGACTTCTTTCTTTGTGTTTGTTTATATATGTGTTCGACTGATTTATAAATGTGACTAAATGCAGGAGAAAATTGCAAGAGCCCAAGAAGAGAATGATGATGTTGTTGGATCATCTTTAACAAACAACCTTCTTGTCAAAGCTCTTGGTGATGACAAACCAGGTCGACTCAAAGGAGTAGGGTTTGGAGTAAAAAAGACAAAGATGGCTGTCAAGTCCCATTATAAGAAGATCATCAAGGAGTGTCGAGAAACTATGTTGGAAATGAATGAAAGACTTAATATGTTAGAGGTGAGAATATTATTATTGATTTAGTTTTCTTTTCTCAGTTTATGAGTTGTTTATGAGTTCAAACTTGCCCCTTATATTGTCGTTTTGGTCTTTGTATAGGAACGGTCCTTGAGATGTGTCTCTGCTTTGCCATGTTGGATCACACTTGCAAAGGCCAGTCCTAAAGTAAGTCTATTTACATGTTTCTGCACTTGCAATTTTTGTTGTATTTTGTATTTTTTACATGTTTACATGTAAAAACACTGGCCAGTCCAAAAGTAAGTCTGTTTACATGTGGTATTTTCTATTTCTTTTCTGTAGTCTGGAAATGCCAGCAACAACAATGCTAGCACTAGCATGGTCCGTGAAAATGGCAGCCCATTGAGCGAGTAAATATGGTGCAAAAGCCGGTGGGAGTGCCGGAGAAGGATACCCCTTGCAAGTTGCTCGGTTGGTACGTTGATGGAGAGATTGTTCTTGATGCATTTATTCTTTGAAACGGATCCAAAGAAAAGTGTCCATGGAAGGCCAATAGGTTTTGGAGCATACAAGGTAGGCGTGAAAACTTCTTTTGTGGATGATGCTCTTGTCTACATGGAAACCAATGAGTGTCAGACTATCATTCAGGCTGTAGGAAATTTCATCACATGGGGCAAGGAATTTATAGTGCTTGGCTAGCCACCTGACTTGATCTTTATTTTGACGGTGTTTCAGGAAACTTACTTTTTTTTTTTTTGGTTGTTGCTCTGTGGTCTGGATATTTTGAATGATTCATTCAAGGTTGTGAATGATGTAAAACTTGTTTAAATGTTTGGATGCTATCACATTTTGGATGCTGTCACATTTTGAATGAATGCTGGTATAATTTGATTGAATGCTGCTTTGGGCAATTTCAATATTTTTTTTCAAAAATGAAAAATAACCACAACTACTATGAAAGATTGTCAAATAATGTTAATACAACTACAACCAGACTTGTCGAAGAAATGACATACAACTCAAACCACAGTTATCGAAGAAACGGCATACAACTCTAACCTGGGTTGTCGAAGAAACGACATACAACTCTGATCAGGGATGTCGAAGAAACGCATTACAAGCATAACCATAGTTGTCAAAGAAGTAAAATACAACTACGAACCCTTTGTTGTCAAATAAGCGACATACAACTCTTAAGCACTGTTGTCAAATTCCAAGATAAGAGTCGTGTTAGCATTAAGAGGAAATTTCGAAGGACATTCACAATTGAAGCAAGTGTCGTACAAAATTAAACGACAACTATGTTTACGACTCTTGCTAAGCGTTGTGAATATTTGAGGGCCTTCTACACCCCCCTTATGCAACCTATGGAGAAACGTTGTCGTACGCTTGTAGATTACTGTTTTTCCCGTAGTGACTAACTGCCTATTCTGCAATGTGGCTCGGGAAAAAACAAGCATCTCTTTATGCAGAGCACTGAAACTTTAAAATTGTGGAACTACTTCATTAATAGTTTTGGCATTGGTTCGGTTTTCTCTGACTCGGTCAAAGCAACTTTGTGGAAATGGCCCGCTAAGAAAGGAAATAATATGCACAAGAAATTATGGGGTTTACTTCCTTTTGCAATCTGGTGGAATATCTGGACTGAGCGCAATAACAGCCTTTATGGGAACAGAAGAAGGGGTGTTAACCAGTTAATCATTGCAGTTAAATGCACCATTTACAACTGGTGTAGATGTACTAAGATTTTTGAGAATATTTACTTAAGTACTAGTATCATCTGTAATTGGGATGGTGTTCTAGCATGAGCTCCTAGCTTTTTCTTTGTAATTTTTTCCTGTAATTTTTCATGCCTTTATGACCGATTACTTTCTTCAATGAAATTTGCCTTTGTCAAAAAAAATAAAAAATAAAAAAAAATAGAATTACATGAAAAATATACATCTACAACTGGAGATTTACAACGCTTCGCTAAGTATTGTAGAAAGTCCTATGTTTTACAACTGATTTCAAAGGAAGAGTTGTGGTATATCATCACTGCCAACCCTTAGGAAACAAGGGGTTGCGCTAAGAAAACAAAAGACAACTCCTTAAGCAAAACAGTTGTGACGACATACTGCATGGAAATATAGCTCATCAACCACCCTTTCAGTTCACAAGTTTTGATCTTTTTTCTTTTTTTAAATAGAAACCTACAACAACACTTATAAGTGTGGTTGAAATAAGAATATATAATGTTCCATATATGTAGTGACTTAGCCTATCACATGTATGTCTGCACCATCTCTGCAAACATTAGAATCCTAAGGAAAAACAAAGTACGGCAATGAATACAAAAAATTGAAAAATCAGCAACGCATTTATAGCAAATGATAACCTTGGTGACATCTACATCAATCTTTCTAAGATTACCTTTAAGCATAGTTTAGTGAGGAAGGATCCGTTCACACTTTTATTATCACACTATCTCACATGTTGGCGTTATTTTTTCGAATAAAAATCAAACCGTGACGAATTTGAAGCTAATATTTTGGGAATATGTTCCTTTTACCAAGTTCTACATGCCTACCAAAAATGAGCACATTCTGAAATATAAAACCTCACAATCTACCAGTCTTAATTCGACGGCCAGAAATCCGTTGATTTTCAACGGCTCATTTTCAAAGTAGTAGATGGTGGTGTTATATGTTTCGGAATACGCTCATTTTTGGTGGGAATGTAATACTTGGTAAGAGGAACATACCCTCCAAAATATTAGCTTCAAATCCGTTAAAGTTTGGTTTTTATTAACAAAAAGGACACCCAACGTGTGAGATAGTGTGATAATAAAAGTGTGAGGGGATCCCTCCTCTAGTTTAGTACTTATACAATAAATTAATCAGTATGATAACTACCTTATCCGACAAAAGGGAAAAAAGAAACTATCAGAACTAAAAATACAAGAAAAATAAAATAATAATAGTAAAACAAGAAACTGAGACAGGTCTGAAAAGAGTATCAGCATAAGGAATGAAAGTATGAAAGGAAACCTTGGAAAATTTATTACGGATAGAAGCAGAGAAATGCTCTTTATGAAAACTACTAAAACCACCTGCAGTTCTAGCAGAGTAACCGTTTGGATTTGTATCAGAGTATTTTCCTTGACCAGCACCGCTGGTGTTATTCTACAACAGACATTGACATAGAAAAAACAATTAAATTAGCTCAAAATCCTAGATTTAAAGGGGTTTGAAGTACAAAATATAAACTAGACACAGTGATTGAGCATTCAAAAAAACGACCAAGGAAAAATCAGTCAATTTGAGGCGCAAACAAGAAGGAAAGATTGAGTAGTTACCATATCATACTGAGCTCTCTTTCCAGTATCTCTTAAGAGTCTGGAATTTATGTTTCGTCAACAAAGAAAGGCACAAAATTATCAATCTAGCAAAAACAGTCACAAGCTTTCCCAAAATATGATCATATGTACAATACTAAAGTGAATTAATGCGCAAATCAAAATGAAGGAAGTCACCCCAAGTAACTAACCTCAAAGGATTCCCTTATTTCTTGCAATTTCCTATTTGCGGCAGGATTATTTTTGTTCGTATCCGGATGGCATTTTTTGGCAAGCTGCAATTGTAGACCAGTAACAAATCAATATGAATAACTAAAGAATTGAAGTACGAAAATATCAGAATAACTATTCCAGGCGGACTAACAAATCGCAAAAATGTGCCCACCATATGGAATGCGTTTCTAATATTATCCTGATTAGCTTCCTTTGGGACACCAAGAACTTCATAGAAATTTTGCTGATATGATCCTGCGACAGCAAATAGCATTAGTATGTGGAAGACCATATAGGAGTCAACAATTTTAAGTCCAGGCCACGTTTAGATAAATAACATCACTGTATGGCAAGCTCCATTTCAAACCATTGTTAAATTGTTGATCTAATAACTGATTCCCAAAGCTTATAAATTAAAGCTTGGTTACACATATCATATCTGTAATCACAAAGCAGAAAAATTGCCCATAAAGATAATGACTGGTCTTTAACATTCAAATGTCAAAAACAAAAAAGTACCAACTTATGAAAAATACATGTTGCGTGAAAATATCGCTTGTTCAGAAAAGCTCCTGTGTTTAATAATGTAACATCAACTTCACTAACGCCATGGCACCAACTATGTAAACATTGAAAAACACACAAAAAAAAAAAACAAAACAAGACAAAACAAATTCCATCAATAATTTTTTGTGAACACAAGCATAGAACTGAAAGGTGAACTTCCATTCAAAAATAAATTCTATCCAGCCCACAAAATCTTATCAAGCACAAAGAACAACACCAAATGACATAATGTGATACTCAGGAGCAAGCACAAAGAACAACACCAAAAGACAAGTGAACACGCATTTTCTGTTTGTGCAATTCCAAGTAATTCTACTTTTGTCAGGCATTCCATCAGAACATTTTCTAGGCAGATATACCATAATCACCAGTCTACACATAAAGAGTATAAATATAAATTATAAACATAAACAAGGAATTTACCTGGTGTATAGAGTAATAAATTTTGCCTCAATCCACCTTTCTCCTGGTGATGATGATAGTGTTAAGAAACTCATCCTTCAGCAATGGAATTTTACTCTGTTGAAACTGCAACATTAGGAACCAAACGAATCGGAAATCACATTCCAGATTTTTTTAACAGAATTTGATGAAAACTGAAAAAAGAGGTTTTGATTATTAGTTAGTGTTACCTTTCTAGCAGCTGTATTAGTAGACACGGATTTTCGAACAAAACCTAAAAAGCAAGATCTGGTCATCCTTATTAACAAGTTATGCAGCAGCAGGGCTTCAATTAGTTCACCAAACAATGCAGAAGAGCAAACCCTAGCTACTTATCATGAGAGATTTCTTTTAAACAATTGTATGCTCAATCTCTCTTTCATTGAGGGAGGTGTTTAAGCTAAGCTCATGTGAAAGTATGTTTTTTCCCAAAATCCAATAATAGATGTTATGGCACATCTCATTCACGACCATTATCTAGTTTCAATCCAAAAATAGATGTTTTTATGGATTCTGTAAATGAGATGCATATTACTAGAAGAGGAGGTAATGTCGGATTGAAATTAGATACTATCACTTAAGCATATAACACTCTTAGCTGGGACTTTTCTCTTCTAATCTAATAGAAGTATTCATGTCCATATCCGTAATCACGGCAGAAAAATTGCCCATAAAGATAGTAACTGGTCTTTATCATTTAAATGCCAAAAACAACCGACCTATGAAAATTACCCGTTGCACCAAAATACTACTCGTTCAGAAAGGTCCTGTGTTCAATAATGTAACGTCAACTCCACAAATACCACGCAAAACTGACAATGCAAACCTGTTTGAAGAACACACAAGACACAAAACAAGAGAAACAATTTCAGTAACAGGTTTTGTGAGCAGAAGCATAGAACTGAAAGGTAAACTAGCACCCCAAATTGAAGTCTATCCAATCAACAATCTACCCAATCAGAAAGAACAACACCAAACAGCATAATGTTATACTCCCTAACAAATCAGTGATCCCAACATTTCTGTTTGTTACCATTCCAAGTAACTCTACTTTTGTCAGGCATTTTATCAAACATTTTCTAAGCAGATTTTCACATTAAACAAGAAATTTACCTCGAAAATTTTCCCTCAATCGACCATTTTCATCATCTGTTACCATTGAAAATGCTGTTTTATGCCGATGAAACTGCAAAATCAAACACCCAACTAATCAATTTAATGTAGTAAAAGTCATAGAATAGGTAGAATACGGGTAGATTCAAGCGGAACTTCAATAAATTTGAGTTCTAGGGTAGAAACTCATAAAAGACATTAAAGTCATATTAAAATTGATAAAAAAAAAACTACTTAAATCTTAGCACATTGAGCTCTTTATATAGATAACTCCCTAAACCCTAAAACTTGTTATCTAAGATAACTGAAGATATTCCTAAGATAATAGACTCTAAAATGGATATTCTAGATATTTCTAAGATTTATCTAAATAATAAAAACGAAAATACCATATTTATACTATAATTAGCTATATACCAATAATATATAAAAAATACTTATTCTCCATATTTTATCCTGCATCATTCTTCCCTTGTTAGAGAAAATTCGACCTCGAATTTTTCCTTTGTAGTTCTCTTGTGTATCTTTTGTTGAAACTAGTCAACCTCGAACTTTTGGTTTTCTTTGAGCGATTAACCTTGGGAATTCTTGAAAACAACAAGCAAAAAGCGACTTTCAATGCCTCATCTGATGACTCTTTTCCTTTTCCACGATCAAACACATAACCCACATCATCTTTGGTGTCAACCCTGTTAGTAGTGGCCACTAAGTTTCTCACGTCACCTTCTCCTTGGTTGACCAAAAACATGCTTTCGATAGTAAGATTTACTAAGCGATCATCTTTAAACAAAACAAAACTCTTGGCCTTCTTTGCTTCTCAATCAATTTGCACCCACATGCGGATGAAAACTCATGTGCCACCCACAATGAGACAAGATATATTGTTCAATCCATCTTTAGATCTTGTTGTAAGCTTTGCCACGATCAAAGACAAAAAAACGATAAGATGATCTATTTGTCTCGATTCCTTGCACCTTTGAATAGCATATGGGTTAACTATATAAATAATAACCATAATCACCAACAAGTACATAAATGCTACAACCAGATTTTCTACCCAAATAATGGCCATAATCACCAAGGTAATAGTCACTAAGTTTAGGTGAGTTGCGGATGAGATTTCGGTCGCCTTCTTCCTTTGTTTCGACCTTCCTCGATCAAAAACAAAAATCTCATTATCGGTGACATTGCAAATTGGAATCTCACCTTGTGGAACCAGCGATGGCAAGCCTTTACACGGTCTCTTGAGTAATGGATGTCCATTGCAGGGGAAACTTTATTTAATGTATCCTCCCACTTTGTTAGAGAAAACTAGCCCACAATTTTCTTGATACTACAAGTTTCTTTACGGAAAAGTTCTTCCTTGTAACAATACGATCTTTGATCTAAAATTGTTTATTATGGAGTCATAGATACCATCCCCTAAGAATCAACTTAGGAATTAAGGCTCGTCTGTCGACTAATACAGTCGAAACACAAATGTGATCTCTAACAACAGCTTCGTTATCAAACTTAAGATAATAAGATACAAACTTGGATATTGAATTCCTCAAAATCTTTCTTGCTAAATCTTCACTCATAGTATTTCTCCCTTTGTTAGAGAAAATTTGTCCACAAATTTTTAGTCATAATTCTCTCTAGAAGTTCTTTTATGTCGAAACATGGTCTCATAAAAATCGATCTCCAAGAAACGTCTTGAGTTTCCCTTAAAATATGAGTATTATGATTATTATGAAAAAGAAGCTGTTATAAGATAGAATCAAGCTGTGAACTTACGGTTGTTGTGTGATCCTCCATGAATGGATCGGTACAATCTTCCTTGTGCCAAATCTCATCATCCGGATAAGTATCATAGGTGGTGGTAAGTCCCAATCCACGACAACTTGATTTTTTTCATTCTCGTTAGCGAGAACAACACTTTGCCTCATGATCATAACCATGGAACAATGTTTCGTTGAGCGCCTCATGTGCAACATCTTCATAATCTCCTTACGGTAGATCTGAAGAGTAGCGTTCACGATCACTATCGAAACTTCTTCTAAGCACAAAATATTAGTAACAAGATAATCCTCTTGGTGCCTTAAGCAATTCAACAGGTGCATGGTTGCCTTCCGGAATCTCCATTGGGGCTTCCATAAGTTCTCTGTGTTGAATTGTTTTTACAATTCGCGACAAGTCTTCAATCTGACACCTCATCTTAGCCAACTCTAATTGATTCCTCTCCATGATGCAGAAAAAAAAAATCTAGGATCTTTCGGCTCTGGACCAATTAATGTAGTAAAAGTCATAGAATAGGTAGAATACGGGTAGATTCAAGCGGAACTTCAATAAATCTGAGTTCTAGGGTAGAAACTCATAAAAGACATTAAAGTCATATTAAAATTGATCAAAAAAAACTACTTAAATCGTAGCACATGGATCTCTTTATATAGATAACTCCCTAAACCCTAAAACTTGTTATCTAAGATAACTGAAGACATTCCTAAGATAATAGACTCTAAAATGGATATTCTAGATATTTCTAAGATTTATCTAAATAATAAAAACGAAAATACCATATTTATACTATAATTATCTATATACCAATAATATATAAAAAATACTTATTCTCCATATTTTATCCTGCATCACAATTCCTGAGAAAACAAAAAATGTAACAAAAATCTACAGTCCAACAGGCAGAATTGGGGAAAGAGAGTTAGATTATTTACCTTTCAAATATTGGATATAGATTCTAAGAACCGAAATCTGCTCATTTGTAATCCCTAATTTAAACAGCCAGCAGAGATTCATCTGTAACTGTTAGGCAAACAATCTCTGGCTGTGCACAGTCAAGTCAGTCGCCAGATGTTGTTAGCGGAACAAGTCTACTACCATGTAACTCGATCTTCTAGTTTAGCTATTTACTTGTTAGGCTGTTGAAACTGTTTTCCATTAATCTCTGTAACTGCTTGTATGAGTCTCTAATATAAATATCATTCAAGTCTCCACAGTTATTGTGTGGAAGAATTCACCCAAAAACCTTTTCTAACTTGGTATCAGCCTTGATCCAAGCCACCTTCCGCAAATACATCTCAAAAAAAAAAAACCCTAATCCTCTAAATCAAAAATGGCAGACGTTACCAACAGTCTTCGCCAAGTACATATCCACCACTTAGTTACCTAAAATATACAGAGACGAATCATCTTCTCTGGAAGGCTCAATTTAAACCCATTCTAAAGGGTCATGATCTCACAGGCTTCATAGATGGAAGTAAAGTTAAGCCAACAAGAACTCTACCAAACAGTGAAGCTGTAAATCCTGCTTTTACTGCGTATGAACAACAAGATTCCTTGATCGTTGGGTGGTTAAACTCAACTTTAACACCTGAAGTCTTGAGCACAGTTGCACGTCTTGACACAGCCAAAGAAATCTGGGATAAATTGGAGCAGGAATATGCACCAAAAACCTTTGCTCATCATATGAGCTTGAAGAAGTAACTTACGGCTTATCCAAAGGTAATAAGACTTTGAAGCAATATTTAACTGGTGCTAAGAGTGCAGAGACAGGTTACACAGTCCCTGTTGATGAAAAGAAGCAAGCTATCAGTAACGGGTTGAACCAGAGTTATGATCCTATTGTAACCACATTAAGCACTGCAGAAGAGATGGACATTGACACATTCTACACTCATCTCCTTACCTTTGATTTGCGGCTCGAGCATCAATTTGAAGTTATTGGAGACACCCATTGCTAATGTAGGCTGCGGGATCATCATCTTCATCAGAGCAAAGTTGATCCAAGGAGATTCAACAACCAACAAAGAGGATATACTCGAGTTCTACAACAACAATTCAAGCGAAGTGGCGATCAACCTCAAAAATTTGGATCGGTTGTAGAAAAGTGCAGATTTGTAAGAAGAAAGGCCATCTTGGTGATAGATGCTGGTTTCGCTATGAGAAACCAAATAACAACAAAGGAAAACCACCTGCGGCTTACATTGCCTTCCCTGGAGGATATCAAGGTAATCAATGGGTGGTGACCTTTGGAGACACGCATCACATGTTGCAAACATGAGAAACTTAACAATCCCACATGAGTATGATGGTACTGAACAGGTTCATGTTGGTAATGGTAATGCTCTCAACATTGCAAACATTGGATACTCTTATTTTCAATATAAGAACAGAAGTTACCATTTAAACAACATTTATCATGTCCCTCAAATAAAAACAAATCACATTGTCGATCTCACGATTATGTAAGGATAATAACGTTTACTTTGAATTTCACACTACTTACTTTGTTGTGAAGGACAAGTGCACGGGGATCATACTGCTGCGAGGACATAATAGGAATGGGCTTTATTTGTTTGATGGAGTAGAAAGGATCAGCTCACCAACAATCCCACAATCCTACGTCTCATCTTCCTTTCACATTTGTGGCACCAGAGATTAGGTCATCCCATGTTAAGTACTGTTTCCAAAGTTTGTCGACAGTTTTCACTTCCTACTTCCAATAAGCAATTTGATTTTGGTCACTCTTGTCACATAAGCAAGAGTAAGAAACTCTCTTTCCCTGTTAGAAATCTTGTTTATAATAAGCCTTTGAGCTTAGTTGTTTACGACATTTGGGTATCTCTAAACTATCTAGGAATGGCTATAAATATTATTTACTTATCATGGATGTGTATTCTCATTTCACTGGATTTTCCACTTGTGCAACGCTCAGATGCTCTCCAGACATTCATACACTATCATAAGCAAGTGGAAAACCTTACTGAGCATAAAATCAAAGTATTCCAAAGTGACAATGCATTAGAATTTAAGAAATTTACTGCCTATCTTAATTATTCAGGAATCCAACATAGATTTTCATGTCCTCATACATCACCTCAAAATAGTTTGGTTGAACGTAGAATACGTCATGTTACAGAATCTGGTTTAGCTCTTCTCTACCATGCAAATATGCCAGTATCTTTTTGGTCAGATGCTTTCACCACAGCCTGTTATCTTATTAACAGACTACCAAAATCAAACTCTGAAAGCAAAACTCCTCTCCAGCTTCTTTTCAATAAGAAACCAGATTACACATTCCTAAAGGTCTTTGGATGCTTAGCTTATCCGTGTCTTAGGCAGTATAACTCAAATAAGTTAGAACCGAGGTCGTTGCCATGTGATTTTCTAGGTTATAGCAGTGCTCATAAAGGTTACATATGCCTCCACAGACAAACTAATCGAGTCTATATCTCTCGTCACGTTCGTTTTGAAGAAAGCTCATTCCCGTTTTTGTCAGCGCATCATCAAAATCCTTCATGCAGTCAAGGTATGGTTCCATCTGATACTAGTATCTTACTATCACCACCTTTTAGGCATGCTACAATGACAGCTTCACAGACTCAGGGTGTTCAGTCGTCATCTTCTGCTTCTCTATCACCTGTGCAATCCTCTCCAATGCTGTCAGCGTCTCCGGCCTTACCAGATATATCAGCTGCGTCTCCTGGTGGTGTACGTTCTCAAGAATCATTGCCTGTTGTTCAGAACTCAGCTGAGTCGTCTGCTGCACCAAGTGTGACTCAAACTGAAGTAACATCAGCTCAGTCAGATGTTGTGTCTCACCCTATGGTCACACGTGCAAAGTCAGGTATAAGTAAGCCAGTTCAGCGGTTGTGCTTAACTGCATCCAAGCATGCTTTGCCAGACTCATACTTTATGGAACCAACATGCTTTACTGATGCTGTCAAGAATCCCAAATGGAGGACTGCTATGGATGTGCAAATCAATGCACTTATAAGTAATGGCACTTACTGATTGGTCAAATATGAGAAGGGAATGAATATTGTAGGTTCTAAATGGGTTTTCAGAGTGAAACAAAATCCAGATGGAACAATTCTGAAACGTAAAGCTCTCCTGGTAGCAAAGGGATTCAATCAACAAGAAGGAGTTGATTATGGAGAGACTTTCAGTCCTGTCATCAAACCCTGCACTATTCGTCTTGTCTTGTCAATAACAGTCATGAATAATTGGCAGCTAAAACAACTTGATGTAGAGAATGCTTTTCTTCATGGAACATTGGAAGAAGATGTTTACATGAAACAACCTGCGGGGTATGTGGATCCTAACTATCCTAATCATGTCTGTAAACTGCATAAGTCCTTATATGGACTAAAACAAGCCCTGCGTGCATGGTATTCGAAGCTGAGTAATTACTTGATTCAGCTGGGTTTCAAAGCCTCAATTGCAGATAGTTCACTCTTCATTCTACAAACCCCATCAGCAGTGACGTATGTGTTGGTCTATGTTGATGACAAAATTGTCACCCGCTCGAGTTCTGCTCAGATTACTAAGCTTATTGTAGATCTCGGCGAGGCATTTGCATTAAAAGATATGGGTGATCTATCTTTTTTCTTGGGTGTTGAGGTTCTAAGGAAAGACCAGGAATTGATACTTACTCAGCGAAAGTATATCACTGATCTCCTGAAGAAGACAAATCTAGATGGTGCTAAGCCGGTTTGTAGTCCGCTACCTCCTAATTTGAAGCTTCGCAAGCAAGGTATAGAGAAGTTCACGGATCCAACTTTGTACAGGAGTGTGGTAGGTGCTCTTCAATACCTTCATCTGACACGGCCTGACATATCTGTAGCAGTTAACAAGGTCTTCCAATACATGCATGAACCTTACATAGAGCATTGGGAGCTTGTAAAACGCATAATTCGGTATCTGAAAAGCACAGTAGATTATGGTCTTCATCTTCGGTCAGGTAGAGATTATACTCTTCATGCATACTGCGATACGGATTGGGATGGCAATCTCGATGATCGCAGATCCACAAGTGGCTATTGCGTGTACTTTGGAGGTAATCGATATCATGGTGTGCCAGAAAGCAGAAAATTTGTCTCAAAATCTTCAACGAGGAAAATTGAATACGGGGGTATAGCTATTGCCACATACGAATTAATTTGGGTTCAATCACTGCTCCAAGAGCTGGGAATTGCAGTTTCACCGCTTATCTAACTGCGAATCCGGTTTTCCATGCTCGAACAAAACATATAGAGATTGACTACCACTTTGTCAGGGAAAGAGTCGCAAGCAAACAATTGCACGTACGCTTCATAAGTTCAGGAGATCAACTAGCGGAAATATTTTCACTAAAGGTTTTATGCACCTAGATTTCAATTCATCGGGGACAAGTTGCACATCAGTAAACTCGAGTACAACTTGAGGGGAGGTGTTAGACAAACAATCTCTGTTGTTAGCTGAACAAGTCTACTACCATGTAACTCGGTCTTCTAGTTTAGCTATTTACTTGTTAGGCTGTTGAAACTGTTTTCCATTAATCTCTGTAACTGCTTGTATGAGTCTCTAGTATAAATATCATTCAAGTCTCCACAGTTATTGTGTGGAAGAATTCACCCAAAAACCTTTTCTAACTGTATCGATTTTAGAAACTCTTCCATTCCAAGATAATGGGCTTGGAAGAAAATGAAAAAACAATGAGAGATTCTTTTGATTGAGAAACTCTTTGATAATATTTCTCTGTGGAGGTTTAGGGTTTTCGTCTAGAGGCGTCTGGACTTGTTTTGCTGGTAAAGTTGGGTGCAATTTTTGTTTTAACATGCCCGTTATTTCGTTATTTTCCAGAATAACGGACTGACGTTTTTATTTCCGAAACAACGGACGAGTACGATTCAAAGTTTCAAACGAGTCACAAAA